>CAMTDV010000029.1:75819909-76039820 GCA_947069175.1 Scalesia atractyloides | reverse complement strand
AATCAATTTCAGACGTCAATATCAGATAATTCCAGTTCGCCGGAAAACTTCTGAAAATCCTTATCTTCAGCTGTGAAACGGTATAGACTTTCAAACCTTCTATTAACTCTTGTTTAGCACTTCAATTCCACAATTAGCTAATCAAAACTGTTAAATCGCTCGCTCAGTTGAAGTTCATAAAAACAGAGCCGACGCCTTGCCGGAATTCTGAGACAAATCATTCCTCCGGTATGTTTGCTTCCAACACCGTCTCTGTCATTTCATTTTAGTCTTATGAATGTTGTTAATCGTTTTAAAACGAGAAACAGTTGGGTAAATTGCTGTCTGTAAAAAATAGCGAAGAAGATGAACTGTGTTAACACTATAAGGATAACTAAATTCGGTATTTTAAACGGGTTAGACACACAGTCCAGTGGTGGACTATGTGCAAACAATACGCACACGCCGCGAGTTTGATCCCTGATACACACACACTCTCTATAATAAAGATGTTTTATTTTTCTAATTGAACCGGATTAACTTACGTTAGTTGTTAAGTATAATAAAAATCTGTATATTAACCAAGTTAGACACACAGTCCAGCGGTGGACTGTGTGTAACGCTAAAGCACATGTCCCGGGTTCGAGACCTGTTAGTGACACCGGTTCGATGGTTTAAAATATTTTTGAAAATAAAAGAATTTTGAATAAACTGAGTTAGTATATAAATATAATTAAAAACAGAATTATTTCGGGTTAGACACGTAGCTCAGTTGGTAGAGCTGCGTGCACGCGTACGGGAGGTCTCGGGTTCGAGCCTCACCCAGCGCATGCATTTACACAATAAACCGGTTGGGTGAATAAACTTTCTGTGGAATATGCATCGTCGCGTCGCACGACGAGGAGGGCATGAGTGGCCGCGCGACGCGGCGCTCTATTGTTTTGAAACTTTTTTATTTTTGATCAAGTTTGGCCCTGTATTTGTTTGTTATGTTATTTTATGCTATAAACACATGTTTTATCATGTTTTCGAGTATGTAGAGTGTACGTATGCACGTCATAAGTGTCGTATAGGCTCAGTTATATGTCTGGATTTCGTATAAAACAGGTAATATAAGTATGAATTATATATGATTGATATAAACATGATTTCCCATTATGATATAAATTGTTCTATAACATGTTAGGTATGTGAGGGAACTAAACTGGTTAGTCGTAAAGGATTGAACTCGTAACAAAAAAATAAACGTAAAGGTTGTTTTTAGCAACTTTTAAACATACAGGCTGGAACCTGCAAGTTTGAGGAAACATAAAGGATGTTTTGTGCATTTTACTCTTATGTTAATTAACAGAGACTTTGTATGTGTAGCGGATTTCTTGTTGGTGCAATTTGTTATAATTCCTGATGGATTATTGTTGATTTCCAGTGTTAGATGTATCATAGATGTCATGAATTAGCTATATAACATTAAACTTAATACGAAATTATTATACACTTTGTCTATATAGCCGATTACACATATGTTTTGTCACATATGAAGTTTTGAAACTGATTGAAGCCAAAATTGATTGTGTGGTTTCTACTTTTATTATCTTGTGCTTTGCGCTTGTGTGCTTTAATTGTGTTCTAAGTTTAACTGAAAGTTAGCTTAGCTTTAGTTTAATTAAAATCAATAAAATCCTTGGGTTTTGTACAATTGAACGAAACGTGTAATATTAACAACATGATCCTCATGGACGGTATATCCTATTTACCCTAGTTATCTAATTTAATTAGGTTTTTGCATGACTTAGACGACATTCATCACTAATATGATGCATGTTTGCACGTTCCAGAACGAACAAAATAAATCATCATAAGTTGATGTCATTTTACACAATTGTACATACATAAATATGCATAAATCATAATATGCTTACAGAATGTAAAAATTTTATTACGAGAATGTAAACACGGCCTTTTAAGTGTATAAAATGAACTTCACATGACATGGTATGAGTTCACAAAACATGCATAAGCTCGTTAAAATTTAAACAAGTCCAGTCTAATTAACCAGAATGTAGAAAAATTGTAGTTTTTGCAGTTAACTTGGCACCACTTGCATAAAGTTATTATACATGCACAAGTTTGTAGATCATGAATATATAAAATGTAAACAAGTACAAGACTAAATAGCTCACTTAATTTCTTAAGATATGCATAAGTTCGCTACAAAATTTTTGATTGGGTGAAAAATAGATTGGCTATTTACTAGTTTGTACTTTGTAGTTGTCTTGCTTATTGTCCATCATTTTTGAGTTCTAATGATGAACATATCTTTTCAAATCCCAATCGAATAATCAAACACAAGAACAAGAACGAATAGAATAACTCTCCAAGAACAATTATTATAACCAAGAAAATATAACTCAAAAAACTTGATTACAATAACTCATAAACCATAACTCGGTTTATCTCTTCTCTTATATCTTAATAATGTCTAACCCTACCTCGGTTTATATAGGCTTACCCTAACTTGGTGGCCAAGACATTACCAAATATAATAATAACATAATTAGGAAACTTGACCAATTTAACCTTCTTGTTAAATTTGGTCCTTCAAGTTCATCGACTTCATAATCTCATCCTGAGGTAATGCACCACTGTTGATTCCAGTTTCAATCACAAATCTGTCATTTTCACCTTGAACATTTTTCTTTACCCGTGACCATCCTCGATCTTCATCAAATTCAACATTACGACTTATATGAATTTTCCAATGTATCGGGTCAAACATTCGACCTATCGGTCGGCCTCGGTCGTCTAGTTTTGGTTGATTAATGCTTGTTTCAACTACAAACCCGATACACCTAATACTCTCAAATGTTCAATATTGGGTTTTCGACCAAGAAAGGCTTCATATGGAGCCTTTGACACAAGTGCTCGGGTTGGTACACGATTTAGGATATATACTGCATGCTTTGCGGTTTCTCCCCAAAATCGTTGTAGCACATTCATTGACTTTAACGTAATCACAGTTCGATTTCATCTTTCCACAACGCCATTTTGTTGTGAAGAATAGGGGGCCGTCAAGTGCCTTCTGATAGCTTTCTTTTCACACCAATTCTTGAACTCTTTTGATGTAAACTCGCCTCCCTGATCAGTACGAAAGACACCAATCTTGTATTTTGTTCCAGCTTCTACCAATCCTTTGAATTTGTTAAAGACATCAAACGCTTGATCTTTTGATTTGAGCAAAAAAATACATGTAGCGGGAATAATCGTCGACCATAAGAAAAATATATTTATTTCCCGCTGGTGTCATCGGTGTAATTGGCCCGTATAAGTCTCCGTGAGGTATTTTTGCTCTAAAATAGCTTGTTTTGGATACGATAGTCGTGTCTGTTTTCCTGCTAAAGATGAGTCACACATGTTAGTAGGACAAATAAGTTTAGGATAGCCACGTACCATATTCTTCGTGGTTAGATTCCTCATTGAATCAAAGTTAAGGTGCCCGAGACGCGCATGCCAAAGCCATACCGGTTCGTGAAATCTTGATAATAAGCAAACCGGAGATCCCACCATTAACTTGATTTTGTATAGCCGATCGATACACTTTCATCATTAACTTCCCATTGCTATCGTGTCATAATAAGTAATTTTCTCGCATTCGAACTTCACATCCATATTCCGTAACTTGTCCAAGACTAATGATGTTACTTCTTCGATTTGGCATGAAGTATACATCTGACAAAAGTCGGTGTTCACCTGTCTTTGTTTTCAACATGGGCCTGATTTCCAACATCTTTGCCTTTGGTATTTTTAGGTCTCTTGCCTCCGAAGTTGTCGGTTTCTTAGATAGAGTGCAGAATGTCGTGCACTTTACAACTTTTCAATGCCGAAGAACCATGGTTTTGGTTTTGATAGCAGTGGATTTGTTATTCATAAGGGGGTTGTGGCGCATCTTATTATATGTTTACCTGTTATTGTTATGTAATTTTCTTAATGTCTAGTTATGAAGTAAATGATTAACTCATAAAAAGTTGTAATAAAAGTATTCAGTGTGTTTTTATGATGAAAAAATTATTTAGCTTTTTAAGAGTAAAAGCGAAGTTTTTTTTACTTTTTCTAAGTAAAATGCGAAGGTATCAAGTTTTGAGTTAAATTCGCGTACAAAGTGCATTATTGTGACATCCCGGTTTTTCAGGTATCTTAAACGCACTACTTCACGGTTATTCATTCCTGCGCAAATTTGATTCGGAGAATTTAAATTACACGCTCGCAATAACTACGCTAACTTTGTGAACTCATCGAGTGAATTACGTGTTATGTGTTATTAGACGTGTATAAGTTTTGTGAATTATTATATCATGTTTTGATTTCACGATTATTAGTTTATAAAAAAATATATATTAAATAAATAGCCGAACCGAACCGAGCCGCAAAACGTGTCGACCTCACTTCCTTGTGGCCCAAGTAACTAGCCTAAACTTGAGGCCCAAGTTACCCAACCAAACCCCCCCCCCCTTTTTGCGGCCGCAAGCCCACCCCCTCCCTTCTCCTTTTCTTCTTTTCCCTTGCACTATATATATACAAGTATGCATGGGTTAAGTTTAAAAAAAAACAAGAAACCCTAGCTACAAGGAAAACCAACGGCAACCCCCCCCCCTCTCTCACGGTCGCAACTTCTTCGATCCCCGGATTGATTCCAATCTCGTTCCCGTTTCGCTAATCTTCATCGTATCAAGGTTAGGATTTTAATTGTTTTGCAAATCACATTAGGGTTTATGAAATCTTGATCATGATTGTGTGTATTGTTTGAATCATTGTTATGAAAAGTGTTATGATTTATGTTTAGTTCGGTTGATTGTGCGAGTTTTTGCGATTGTGATGCTTGGATGAATACAAAGATCATAGGTTGCGTTTTTGTGATAAAAATCATATCATATGATTAGGGTTTGCATGGGTATTGATGTACATAATGATATATGACAAATAAACGTGTTCTTGATCATTGTTAATTAGAGTCTTGATCGTTTAAGCGTGTTCTATTGCGATGAAAGTCGAAAATAGGTTGCTGAATGGTATTTATAGCCAACTTCAGTTGACTGTAACCTAGTCATTATTTATCGAAAAGTGGATTTTCTGAAGCCTAAAACGTATATTTTTGAAAAACACCTCTAATGGCGCTGGATTTTCATATTTTTCTGAGGTCGTTTGATATTTTTAAGTGGTCATTTAAGTGCAGTAACTGAAGCTGTGTAAATTCTGAAAATTTGTTAGTTGTTTATCGAGTCGGATCTCATAATCAGTAGAGGGTTGGGTCACAAAATTTGTACAGCAACTGGAGACGGTAATTTCAGGGAAACTCCCACTGGAATTTTGTTAATTGGATGAATGATGATTTTTAAATAATTTCTCCCATGGAGTGCAGTCAGAAAGCGACGAATCTGACTGCAGCCTAGTATATAAATGTTTATGAATAATTGATAAAGGGTTAGGACTTGAAAAATTTACATAAAATTCTACAGTTTAGTTGACACCTTCTGTAAAAAATTGAAATTAACGTTGGAACTATTTTATAAAAATCCTCGAAAACAGCCTAGTTATGAGCGTACAAGCTGAAACTGGATAACTTGTGAATGTGTGTACCAAAGTGTTGTATGAGTTGAGTTGTGTTTATGACAAGTTGGTTTGATCACTATTTTGGTATGATAATACTTTGCATGCATGATTGTGTTTTCGAATTTGTTATTACGTGTGCCGCATTGTGTGTTAGTTATGCGTAGGGTTTTGTATCCGTGTGTTCACACACTAACTTTAAATCGGTTGACATGTTAGGACGCAATTAGCGGTCCCATCAATTGCTACTTTTGTGTTACACTAACTGAGAAATTAAAGGTGAGTTCACGGCCCCTATTTTATCCGGTTTTAAACAACATGGGTAGAAACATGTATACATTCTATAACTCTATCTTTTTACGTTATGCGAAATTAACGTCGTTAAACTACTCGGTAACTAAGTTAATGTTAATGTACGTTATGGTCACTAAGCAGCTATATCACGGAAGTCCTCGAAAAACTCTCGGATCGTTAGTATTGGGTTAGATAGAGGGGAAATTATAAGTAGTACTACTGGGCCCGACAAGCACCACCCGAGCTAGTCGCGCTAGCCGACCGGGTATGGTCAACGGGTGAATAATTTGGCCTAACTTTCGCCATGGTCAGTGATAGGCCTGGCAACACGGAGGCAAAACAGTCAGCTTCGATCGCGAACACTTATGTGACATAACTTTAGGCTCGCTACCTACATGTTAACATTGAACTTAATTATGAACCGACATCATTATTATTCTGGGTTAGGAATAATGGAACATCATTATTATTCTGGGTTAGGAATAATGGAACATCATTATTATTCCGGGTTAGGAATAATGGAACCATCATTATTATTCCGGGTTAGGAATAATGGAACTAAATCGTTATCCCGGGTTAGGGATAACGGGGGAAACAAACTTTTAACCGAACTAATGAACTTATAAAAACCTGTGAACTCACTCTTCTATAATGTTGACACTTGTTTCTTTACATGTTTCTCAGGACGCTAGGAGAGCTAGGTGCACTCACTTGCATTGACCAAGACACATTTTATCGAGTCTCATTTACGAACATTGTTTGGGATTTTTGGTTTTTGGCGTTTATGTTGGCGCCCGTTACTTTACTTTACTTTAACGCTTCCGCACAACTTAGAAACTAATGCTTCCGCTAAACTTTGAAACTAAACTAAGACAAATTGAAAATAATTATGAATGGGTAAACAAATGTTTTTGGAAAACGTTTTAAATAAATCATATAGAGTCGTTCGATATTACTAGTGTCTCAGATTCTGGTTTGTTCACACGTCTCGTGGTAAAACCCCGCAAGTGGAAATTGAGGGTGTGACAGATTGGTATCAGAGCCTCTAGCTATAGAGAACCAGGTTTGCATTAAAAGTAGACCTAAACTATAGCTGACTACACGACACTAGACTTAGTTGGCACCGAACTGTGATATCTTGTTATGTGTTATGCTACAACTGTTTTATGTAAGATATAAATGTATATCGTGATGCACGAAACTCGTAACTAACTACACAACCCAATAGGCACTGTCATCATCATTATCCGACAAACCTCTACAACCAAGGGCGCCGGGGAAGGCACCCATGGTCGAACCCTCACCACCTCAGGGCGTGGAGACACGCTCAGCTGCTAGGAAAAGACTCGCTCTAGGAGAGGAGTCGTCCTCCCGTCCGACCACCGCTATGCCGGTCGAACCGGTCAACTCGTTAGAAGTAGGGGACGACCTACTTAGGGATATGTTAAGAAAACAACAGGAACAACTAGAGAGAATGCAGGAGACGATCGAAGCACAAGGATGGATAATACGTCAACTAACTGGTAAAACTGGAAGGCTCGAGGAAGAGCAACATGAGAATAGGAAAGCTCGAAACATTTTAGCTAAGGATCTTCGTGCAGAGCAGCTGAGGGCTGACTGGCTCGAAGACAGAGTTCTTGAGTCTAGTTGGAGGATTCAAGAACTGGAGCAGAATCAAGCACCTGTCCCAGTACCCGCCCCAGCACCGGTCCCTCCAGCGCCGGTAGAGGAAGAAGGGGAGGATCCAGAGGAGGACCCAGAGGAGGATCCAGAGGAAGACCCGGCTGTAGAAGCTGGAAACGCCCCGGAGGAGGATCCGGAGGAAAGCTGGAAACGCCGCGGAGGATGACGGCAACGATAGCGACTTGGGAGATGGAGACTTAGAAGACTGACTCGTCTCGTCAATCCCCCCTTTGTTTTCTTTAGTCTATTTATTTTCTACTTAAGTTTGAACTTGAAATTTTATAATTAAACTGATATGTTTGGTTGGCATTTTGTGAGACGTTGCAATTTATTTAATCGAATGTTCCTTTTGATAGTTTAATTTATTGGGTTGACATAACTTGAGGGATGATTTAAGTGTGGAATATGATAACTATATGGGAAAATCTAATAGTTGGGCTAGTAGACTTTCTCGCTGACTACCTATCCTCTGTCAGCAGGAGGGGGTCTTAACCCCTACAAGATGTTCCTCGATGCGAAACCGAGCAAATTCACGGGTGCAGAAGGACCCATAGGACTGGTCCGTTGGATTGAAAAGTCTGAATCGGTGTTCGAGATGTGCAATTGCCTTGAGGCCAATAAGGTCAAGTATGCCACCTCAACGCTGGAAGATGGGGCATTAACCTGGTGGAACGCACAAGTCCAAACGCGTGGACTTATTGCTGCGAATGCAATGGCCTGGGCCGAGTTTAAGGCCCTAATCAAAGAGGAGTACTGTCCGCGGGATAGAGTTCAGCAGTTGGAGCAAGCGCTATGGAACCATAAGATGGTAGGATCTAAAATTGAAGCATACACGGCGAAACATCACGATCTGGTGTTCCTATGTCCCGATCTGGCTAACACCATTGAAAAACGACTTGAGTTTTATCTTGGGGGTCTAGTCCCTGAGATCCAGGGCATGGTAATGTCTAGTAACCCTGCGACGGAACATCAAGCGATCAGGTTGGCGCACAAACTCACCGATAAGGCGGTGGAACAAAGGAAGTTGCCATCTCGGGGTGCAACTGAAGTTTTCCCTGATAATAAAAGAAAATTTGAAGACTCGCCTGCTCGACATTCTTCGTCAGCCCAGCCACAGCAAGGAAACCAGAAACGGGTCAACAATTTCAATAACAATCGGGGTCACAATAATCAGTCCGCCAACAACACCCTGAACGCCTGCGGCTATATGGGTCAAAAGCCGCAATGTAATCGTTGTAACCTCCATCATCACGGCCCTTGTGCCGGAAATCGCTGCCAACGATGTGGCAAAACGGGACATGCGGTAAGGGATTGCCACGGGGAAATCGTGTCTCGACAAAATCAAAATCAGCACCAGATTCAACAGCAAGGTATTAATCAGGGGTGCTATCAGTGCGGTAGCACTACCCATTTCAAGCGAGACTGCCCGCAACTTCGCAACAACAATGGTGGGAACAACAACACCAACAACAAAAACAACCACAACAACAACGGAAATGGTGGCACAGGAGGTGCCAAGGGTCGTGCATTCAAGCTAGGCCGCGGAGAGGCCAGAAATGACTCGAACATGGTCACCGGTAAGTTTCCCCTTAACGATCATTTTGCTACTGTACTTTTTGATACGGGTGCGGATAGGAGTTTTATATCTGAGTCTTTTAGGAAGAACCTAAATCTCACGCCTAAACCCCTAGAGACCCCTTACGTCATAGAACTAGCCGATGGTAAATCTGTAGATGTAACCCATTTAGTAACCGGCTGTCAACTTAAACTCGCGGGTCACACCTTTACCATTGATCTGATGACAACTACCCTGGGTAGTTTTGACGTGGTAGCCGGAATGGACTGGCTATCCGACGTCCGAGCTGAAGTTCTCTGTTTCGAGAAAGCTATCCGTATTCCGCTCTCTAACAACGAAGTCTTGATGGTGCAAGGCGAGAAGGCAGGCGCCGTCACAAAAATCATCTCTTACATGCAAGCTCAGAAGTATCTTCGGAGAAAGAACTCCTTCGCTTTGCTCGCACTGGTCACCGAGCAGCCTAAGGACGAGAAGCGGATTGAAGATATCCCCGTCGTCCATGACTTTTCCGGTGTATTTCCAGAGGAGTTACCTGGTCTTCCACCACATCGGCAAGTGGAGTTTGAAATCAAATTGGCGAACCATGCAACTCCTATCGCCAAGGCCCCGTACCGCCTGGCTCCAGCAGAGCTGCAAGAGCTGTCTACCCAACTTCAGGAATTGTTGGAAAAAGGATTTATCCGACCCAGTACTTCGCCATGGGGAGCTCCGGTCCTTTTTGTCAAGAAAAAGGACGGGACCTTCTGCATGTATCGACTACAGGGATTTCAATAAGGTTACCGTCAAGAACCGATACCCGTTACCTCGCATCGACGATCTCTTCGACCAGCTTCAAGGGTCAAGCTACTACTCCAAGATTGATCTACGGTTCGGTTATCACCAGTTATGCGTCAGGGAGGAGGATATCCCTAAGACGGCATTTCGTACTCGGTATGGCCATTATGAGTTCTTGGTCATGCCCTTCGGTCTCACCAACGCACCCGCGATGTTCATGGACCTCATGAACCGCGTGTGTAAGCCGTATCTTGCAAGTTTGTCATCGTGTTCATCGATGATATACTCATCTACTCTAAGGGTGAAGAAGAACATGCTGAGCATCTACGATTATTGCTGGAATTACTTCAACAGGAGAAACTATATGCTAAGCTTTCAAAGTGTGATTTCTGGATTCGGGAAGTTCAGTTCCTCGGGCATATCGTGAATGAAAAGGGTATCCATGTTGATCCCGCCAAGAACGATGCTATCAAGAACTGGGAAGCACCCAGGCCACCGACAGAGATCCGCCAATTTTTGGGTTTGGCTGGTTACTACAGACGTTTCATTGAGGGATTTTCAAAGATCGCGCAACCGCTTACCACTCTCTCCCAGAAAGGCACTGAGTATGCTTGGGGTGACTAGCAGGAAGCGGCATTTCAATTGCTGAAGCAGAAACTTTGCAGTGCACCCATCCTATCCTTGCCGGAAGGGACTGATGATTTTGTGGTATATTGTGACGCTTCCATTCAGCGGTTGGGATGCGTACTCATGCAACGTGATAAGGTCATCGCGTATGCGTCCCGACAATTGAAGGTTCACGAGAAAAACTACACAACACATGACCTGGAATTGGGAGCAGGTGTTTGCGCTTAAGATTTGGAGACACTACCTATATGGAACAAAGTGCACAAATCTATACAGATCACAAAAGCCTCCAGCATATCTTTGACCAGAAGGAGTTGAACATGCGACAGCGTCGCTGGGTCGAACTCCTGAACAATTATGAATGTGCCAATCGGTATCACCCGGGTAAAGCTAACGTGGTAGCTGATGCCCTCAGTAGGAAGGAGCACATGAAACCTCGTCGGGTACGAGCATTACAATTCACCATTCATTCGGGGTTACCCGAACAGATACGCGATGCGCAGCTAGAAGCAGTTAAGGAAGATAACATTAAGGCCGAATCTGTGGGAAGAATGGAACGCGATTGGGAAGTAAAACCCAGTGGTGCCCGGTATTTCATGAATCATATATGGGTACCTCTCTACGGACTCTTCAGAAAGCTAGTTATGGACGAAGCTCACAAATCCCGATACTCTGTCCATCCCGGTTCGGATAAGATGTATCAAGACCTTAAAGCCGCGTACTGGTGGCCCAACATGAAAGCGGATATAGCCACCTACGTGAGCAAGTGTTTGACTTGTGCGAAAGTCAAGGTGGAATACCAAAAGCCATCAGGGCTACTTCAACAACCTGAGATCCCAGTGTGGAAATGGGATCAGATCTCGATGGACTTTATCACTAAACTCCCACGAACTCCGGGTGGTTGCGATACCATCTGGGTAATCATGGACCGTTTAACTAAGTCCGCACACTTCCTAGCGATCAAAGAAATAGATAAGATGGATAAGTTGACTCGCATCTACATTAAGGAAGTAGTTTCGCGGCACAGAGTGCCAATGTCCATCATCTCAGACAGAGATACTCGTTTCACGTCCAACTTTTGGCAGTCACTCCAAAAGCGTTGGGTACACGCTTAGATATGAGCACAGCTTACCACCCCCAGACGGATGGTCAAAGTGAAAGGACTATTCAGACCTTGGAAGACATGCTTAGGGCATGTGTGGTAGACTTCGGGAACAGTTGGGAAGTCCATCTGCCTTTAGTGGAATTCTCGTATAACAACAGTTACCATACGAGTATTCAAGCGACTCCGTTTGAAGCATTATACGGTCGCAAATGTAGATCACCGGTCTGTTGGGCAGAAGTCGGTGATAGTCAACTCACAGGTCCTGAGTTGATACTTGAGGCTACTGAAAAGATTGTGCAAATCAGAAACCGCATGGCAGCGGCACGAGATCGACAGAAAAGCTACGCTGATCAACGACGCAAACCGCTCGAATTTCAAGTAGGCGACCGCGTCCTACTGAAGGTGTCACCATGGAAGGGTATAATCCGTTTTGGGAAACGAGGAAAACTAAACCCACGGTACGTAGGCCCATTTGTGATCTTGAAACGTATCGGGCCCGTAGCTTATCAATTAGACCTTCCTGCTGAACTCAGTGGAGTTCACAACGTTTTTCACGTGTCAAATCTGAAGAAGTGTCTATCAGATGAGACCCTAGTCATTCCATTGGATGAGATTCAAGTGGATGAACAACTGCACTTTGTGGAACAACCTATCGAGATCATGGATCGCGAGATCAAGACTCGAAGGCACAAAAAGATACCGATCGTCAAGGTTTGTTGGGATTATAAGAGTGGACCGGAGTTCACGTGGGAAAGAGAGGACCAAATGAAAAGCAAATATCCACACCTTTTTGCAGCTGAGCAGCAAGCTAACGTTACCACCAACTAAATTTTCGGGACGAAAATTCTTTCAACATGGGGATGATGTGACAGCCTGGGAATTTCTTGTACCATTGCTAACAAACTGAATCTTTGTGCGTTGCATTCTAAACCGCGTTTACTCAATTTTCGGGACGAAAATTCTTTCAACATGGGGATAATGTGACATCCCGGTTTTTCAGGTATCTTAAACGCACTACTTCACGGTTATTCATTCCTGCGCAAATTTGATTCGGAGAATTTAAATTACACGCTCGCAATAACTACGCTAACTTTGTGAACTCATCGAGTGAATTACGTGCTATGTGTTATTAGACGTGTATAAGTTTTGTGAATTATTATATCATGTTTTGATTTCGCGATTATTAGTTTATAAAAAATATATATATTAAATAAATAGCCGAACCGAACCGAGCCGCGAAACGTGTCGACCTCACTTCCTTGTGGCCCAAGTAACTAGCCTAAACTTGAGGGCCAAGTTACCCAACCAAACCCCCCCCCCCTTTTTTTTGCGGCCGCAAGCCCACCCCCACCCTTCTCCTTTTCCCTTGCACTATATATATACAAGTATGCATGGGTTAAGTTTTTATAAAAAAAAACAAGAAACCCTAGCTACAAGGGAAACCAACGGTAGCCCCCCCCCCCTCTCTCACGGTCGCAACTTCTTCGATCCCCGGATTGATTCCAATCTCGTTCCCGTTTCGCTAATCTTCATCGTATCAAGGTTAGGATTTTAATTGTTTTGCAAATCACATTAGGGTTTATGAAATCTTGATCATGATTGTGTGTATTGTTTGAATCATTGTTATGAAAAGTGTTATGATTTATGTTTAGTTTGGTTGATTGTGCGAGTTTTTGCGATTGTGATGCTTGGATGAATACAAAGATCATAGGCTGCGTTTTTGTGATAAAAATCATATCATATGATTAGGTTTGCATGGGTATTGATGTACATAATGATATATGACAAATAAACCTGTTCTTGATCATTGTTAATTAGAGTCTTGATCGTTTAAGCAAGTTCTATTGCGATGAAAGTCGAAAACAGGTTGCTGAATGGTATTTATAGCCAACTTCAGTTGACTGTAACCTAGTCATTATTTATCGAAAAGTGGATTTTATGAAGCCTAAAACGTATAATTTTGAAAAACGCTTCTAATGGAGCTGGATTCATATTTTTCTGAGGTCGTTTGATATTTTTAAGTGGTCATTTAAGTGCAGTAACTGAAGTTGTGTAAATTCTGAAAATTTGTTAGTTGTTGATCGAGTCGGATCATAATCAGTAGAGGGTTGGGTCACGATTGTACAGCAACTGGAGACGGGAATTTCCGGGAAACTCCCACTGGAATTTTGTTAATTGGATGAACGATGATTTTTAAATAATTTCTCCCGTGGACTGCAGTCAGAAAGCGACGAATCTGACTGCAGCCTAGTATATAAATGTTTATGAATAATTGGTAAAGGGTTAGGAGTTGAAAATTTTACATAAAATTCTACAGTTTAGTTGACACCTTCTGTAAAAATTGGAATTTTTAGAACGTTGGAACTATTTTATAAAAATCCTCGAAAACAGCCAAGTTATGAGCGTACAAGCTGAAACTGGATAACTTGCGAATGTGTGTACCAAAGTGTTGTATGAGTTGAGTTGTGTTTATGACAAGTTGGTTTGATCACTATTTTGGTATGATAATACTTTGCATTCATGATTGTGTTTTAGAATTTGTTATTATGTGTGCCGCATTGTGTGTTAGTTATGCGTAGGGTTTTGTATCCGTGTGTTCACACACTAACTTTAAATCGGTTGACATGTTAGGACGCAATTAGCGGTCCCATCAATTGCTACTTTTGTGTTACACTAACCGAGCAATTAAAGGTGAGTTCACGGCCCCTATTTTATCCGGTTTTAAATAACAGGGGAGAAACATGTATACATTCTATAACTCTATCTTTTTACGTTATGCGAAATTAACGTCGTTAAACTACTCGGTAACTAAGTTAATGTTAATGTACGTTATGGTCACTAAGCAGCTATATCACGGAAGTCCTAGATAAACTCTGGGATCATTAGTATTGGGTTAGGTAGCGGGGAAATTATAAGTAGTACTACTGGGCCCGACAAGCCCCACCCGAGCTAGTCGCGCTAGCCGATCGGGTATGGTCAACGGGTGAATAATTTGGCCTAACTTTCGCCATGGTCAGTGATAGGCCTGGCAACACGGAGGCACAACAGTCAGCTTCGATCGCTAACACTTATGTGACATAACTTTAGGCTCGCTACCTACATGTTAACATTGAACTTAATTACGAACCGACATCATTATTATTCCCGGTTAGGAATAATGGAACATCATTATTATTCCGGGTTAGAAATAATGGAACCATCATTATTATTCCGGGTTAGGAATAATGGAACTAAATCGTTATCCCGGGTTAGGGATAACGGGGGAAACAAACTTTTAACCGAACTAATGAACTTATAAAAACCTGTGAACTCACTCTTCTATAATGTTGACACTTGTTTCTTTATATGTTTCTCAGGACGCTAGGAGAGCTAGGTGCACTCACTTGCATTGACCAAGACACATTTTATCGAGTCTCATTTACGAACATTGTTTGGGATTTTTGGTTTTTGGCGTTTATGTTGGCGCCCGTTACTTTACTTTACTTTAACGCTTCCGCACAACTTAGAAACTAATGCTTCCGCTAAACTTTGAAACTAAACTAAGACAAATTGAAAATAATTATGAATGGGTAAACAAATGTTTTTGGAAAACGTTTTAAATAAATCATATAGAGTCGTTCGATATTACTAGTGTCTCAGATTCTGGTTTGTTCACACGTCTCGTGGTAAAACCCCGCAAGTGGAAATTGAGGGTGTGACACTTATCATACAAAATGATAAAAAAACAAAAAAAACGCGGTGACATTTTCGTAATTATTTGTTCGTGGGGTAATTATCAAAGTTACTCTACAAATGATCTTTTAGGGTAATTATCAAAATTACGTTACAAGTGTATCATAATTACTATGCAACTTTATCAAAGAACATACAATTCAAAATTACTCTACAAAATCATTTGTAGAATAATTGTGATACTTTACAAAATTATCTTACAAGATCAATATTACCATACATGATCATTTGTAGAGTGATTATGATACTCTACAAAATTACCCTACAAGAACATTTTACAAAATTACTCTATAAGATCAAAATTACCCTACAAGATTATTTGTAGAGTAATTTTGATAATTACTCTACGAGTAAATAAATTTACGAAAATGTCAATGTTTCTTTTACATTTTCATCTTATCCGTATATTTTGTATAATAAAGACATTTGTATTTGATCTTTTGTGAACAAGTTTTTTGGTGGTCTAGTAAGAGTCATATATTAGATCACCAAAGTTTCCTTACGTCTTATAAGGAATATGGTTAGCTAAGTCTCACGAGATTATTGGTTATGTTAAGATAACAGAATTAGGGTCAAAGAGAGTAAAAAAGCTATCAACTTTTGGCCGTTTTTGTGATTTTCTCTTTGATCTATACATTTTTCACAATCTACGCGATGTTACATAATTTCTTTGTTAGCATGAACTACTTGTATTAGATGTTTTAAATTGAAGTTGATATCGTCAATTCAAGTTTCATTTTATTCTTAATGGGTAAATGAGCTCTAAAATTACAGGATTGGTCGTCAAATTGTTTGCTGCCTCGTAGCACATATGGTTCTTGATGTTTAACATGCAATCTCTAAATTCTACTAAAATATGCATAGTAATAAAAAGATAAAAATCGACAATCAAATATTTTTAACTTAACGAAAACCATAAATAGATAAAGAAAATGCCCATGCGATTATAGCCTAGTGCCGTCATTTTGAGGGTGTGATAAGTCTTATGGACCACTAGGTCCTGGTTTCGATTCTCACAATGGGTTTTCTCATATTTGTTGGGTTCCCTCCTGTATTGATGTATAAGCATTATTGCCTAGCGAAGATGGATATGATCGGATGGTTCCTGAGGTGCCATGATGATACTCTAGTGGTCTGTCAGTGATCTCAATTTGCCATTAGAAAATAAAATAAAGGAAATATAAAAAAAACCCAACCGCCTCCTTTCGGTTTTTCTTTGTTAAGAGTTGCGATTGGGGTCACATCTCTCCGATCTCCACCATCTTCGCCGGTATCCTCGTTCTTATGTGATCTTCAATAGGTAACCACAATTGCCGATCAACATGGATGAAGAGTTATAGGTTTATAGGGATTAAGAGTTACAATACGTTGATAGAAACACAACATTTGTCACTTTCCGTGGTGGCCAAAAGCTTGAAACATGTTCAGATATGTGTGTAACTTGCTTTGTTTTATTTTCCAACCTCATGATCATTTACATATTTAACAAAAAGCTACCCTCCATCAAGTCAATATTGGACAGTCACTCAAACTTTAATTTGAAGTTTATGATATTCTAGACCCGTGTTAAACAAATAATAAGTTTATATAACTTATACACTGTTAGGAGTAAAGATTTTGTACAAAGAAGCTTATCGTATAAAACGTATGAATAGGATGAAAAAATAAAAAAAAATTCGTAATTATTTTACTCGTAGTGTAATTATCAAAATTACCCTATATGATTATTTGTAGAGTAATTATAAAATCAAAATTACCCTACAAAATCATTTATAGAGTAACTATGTTATCATACAAGATCAAAATTACCCTACAAAATCATTTGTAGAGTAATTATGATACTCTACAAATACTCTACAAGTATAAAATAACCCTACAAGATCGTTTTACAAAATTTATCCTACAAGATCAAAATTACCATACGACATCAAAATTACCCTACAAGATCATTTGTAAAGTAATTTTGATAATTACCCTACGAGTAAAATAATTACCAAAATGTCACCGTATTTTTTTTTAATTTTCCACTTCATTCATACAATTTGTACAATACTTTGTATTTGATCTTTTGTCCGTATACATTATATCCTTTATACTCATTGTTTATAAAAATCAAGAAAATAGACAACAAAATATTAGCAAAGAAGCCCCCACCATCTTTCACTCTCTTTGATGATTTGAATTGTGACATGCTCTTGGCCCGTTTATTTGAGTCGTGTAGTTTTAACATTTAAGACTATTTATCACAAAATTTCACTCATACTACAAAATAAAATCACTTAATAATGCTCATGAATCATGAGACTTAAATAATATCACATAATGATTATAAGAACCCCAAACTAATATGACTAATTACCTCATTATTACTACAAAAGTAGCCCCTAATCTCCTTATTTCTTCTTTCAACCTTCATAATCTTAAAAAAAAATCTTTGTCTAAACTCAACTATCAATCTGCTTCAATCTTTCAACATCAACAACACAAACTATTATCCAATCATCTTCATGAACTACTTCTTGATTCCAATTATTGGTTTCAATAACTCCATAAGCAATCCAAATCAACTGGTCCAATTGAAGTTGATGGGCCTTCATAATCATGCTCATCTTCAATTCCCCTCTTACCCTTTTCAAGATTAGACGAAATTTTGGTGTCTTGTGAACTTGTAACCATCTCTGTCTCCATCTTCATTCCATGACCGTTGGGCCCGAATACACCCTTCAAGATTACGTGATCATACACCGAAAATGGAGAACTAGAAGGGAATTGATGCATAACTGGATTGGGTTCAGTTGGGATAATTGGATTGGAGAAGCAGTGTACGTGAGCCGAGTTGGATATGCTTGGATTAATGATCCTTCCACCGAAAGTTGTCGACGAGCCCATCAATACACCACCCGAATTCGTCCTCACCGGCCCTGAAATGTGCACCTTTTGTTCTCCGGAAGTCTTGTGAAACACGCGACAAATCACCCATTCGGTCTGCAATTCAAAAGGCAAGAAAAAAACAGACCAAACAGATTACCAAAAAGCAGAGCAAAAACAGAGGAAAAACATAGTAAAAACAGAGCAAAAACAGGGGAAGGGTGATGAATCTTGAATATATATACCTTTGCTGATTTTGGTAAGTTTTGTTGAGAGAATTTACCCTCTAATCTATATTCATGAATTACCCAATTAGTCTTTTCCCCTTTTGGAGCTCTCCCCATGTAGAAAACTAAGGTTTTCTTCATTCCGATAAGCAACCGCCCCCTTAAGATCTCCTTATCTTTTCCGGTGGCCTTCCAATAACCAGTAGCAGTAGCTCTGTTTGTGCGCAATCCAGTCGGGTACTTCTTATCCCGAATACAGAAGAAATACCACTCGTTTTCACCCATTTTCGCCAACCCTTATATAAAAAAAGAACACCAAAAACTTGAAGATATTTACAACAAATAAAACTCGAAAGACGAAAACACAACAACAAAACATAGAACTTAAAAAACTCACCAGGTAATTCCCATGGCTCAATCTTATTCATGTCAACTTCTCCAATTGCTTTAGCAAAAAAGGTGTAGTCCATAACTTTGTTTAGCAAGTAATGAGTGATCAGTTCTTCATCGGTAGGATGAAATCGGAATCCCGGAGGCATATCCATTTGATCTTCTGCTTGAGAAGGCCTAGAGAGGTTCTCCATCACTTAAAGGCTAAGACCCTTTAACCTTTCTCTTTTTAGAACTCAAAAGGTTATAAACTTTATACACAAAATGAGTTTTTAGGCCAAGGTTTCATGTGGGTGGTTCATCAAATGGTTTGGGTTGAGTGAGAATATATATAGGGATATAATGGTCTTGAAAGTTATTGGAAATCATTGAAGAAGTAGAAAAAAACAACCATGAAAATGAGGATATAAAGTACAACCAAAAGATAGTGTAAGCTGGAAGATTGAGAAGTTTTAAGGAAAAAAAAAACAAGGAAATAGAATGACCAATAGATGTTTTAAGGGAGTGGGGGAGGGTATATTTGGCATTTTGCCATGTTATTTAACTTTATTACAAAGAATTTGTTTGTTTAGGTGAATGAATATCGTGACCAATCTTTTTAACCGAAGTACATTTGAAGATGGTGAGCGAACCTAAAAATTATATCAATGCTGTTGTTCACGTGTTTAGGGAAAGTCGAAACTTATAATTATTCGGTGTAAAAAGTTAGATTAAAGTGTTTATGACAGATCCTCAGAGGTTTATTCTTAACAACTTTAATCGGCCCACGTCAAGCTGTATCATACTCATCACGTGAGAGGTAAAATAAAGCTTATTGATCGGTCATGCTGATTATGGTTCAATCAAACTTATCAACGACGCATATAGAACTTCTATGATAAACTAGGTTCTTCTTTTACAATGGTGGGCTTGAATCGGTAAACCGAGTCACTTCTCAAATCCGCCCTATATGGACACAACTCGGTTATACCTCGAAAACAAATAGTTTTAAGAAAAATATAGTATTTCGTTTAATAAACGAATTTGGTGTGACATAAATGTGGCGTTCTTTATTATTTCCATGTATTATAAAGGAAACTTTGGTTATATGACTCTAGAAATGTCACTATCATAATAATTTATCTGAATGCATTTAATTATTCTAGTTGGATTAGTTTTAATCGCCAGCAATAATCCTGGCTCTTGATAATATAATAAATTAAACAACTAAAAGTTAATTGGATCGAAGTTTAAGATGCATGTGTTAAAATTACAACATCAACTAAAGAGATACAGATAATATAAAGAGGTGATTTAGATGAGATCTAAAGTCGAAGAACTAAACAAGTAAATTAAAAATTAAATATATTTAATTATATTTATTTTTTATTAGTATTAGTTTAGATAAATATTATTTAGTATTTAAGTTATTAAATAAATAGAATTCGTATTAGTATAGTATGTTTAATCTTTAAATATTTAGTTTTTATAATCAAGTTTAGCCATTCACACAAAAACTAAAGAAATTTTGTTTGTACCTGTACCCAAATTCAATAGTATGGATGTTTAGAATGTGAGGTGATTTCTTAGACACTTTCGTTGAATAACACAAAACTTGTTCTTACTTCATCTAACGACTATATTCGTGCTATTTTATATGCGATTTAATATTTAGGGTTTTTTTCTAAGGTTTAAATTTTATGGTTTAGCTTTAGCATTAAGTTTTTAGCTTTTAGACGGTATCCTTTAGAATTTAGCTTTCAGGGTTTAGTTTTTTGAGATTTAAGGCTTAGTTCTTAGAGCTTATCAATTAGTGTTTAGAGTTTAGGGTTTATTAATAGTTAGAATAATATGATAAAGTTTGCTCAAATTGTGTCATTAAAATCAGTTTCTTATGATCTCTACCTATACAATAAACTTCACAGGGAGAAGTTTATTCTTCAATTTAAAATTTGTTATATTTTATCCTTTTATACATAAAATTTTGAGAAAATCATCAAATTAACCTTTGGCTAATCCCACTTTACAAAAATGAACATGGAATGCGTCTGGGGAAACGCAATCCCTAACTTTCACGTCTAGCACCAAATAGCTATAGAGGAATCAACCAAATTTATGCTAAACTAGTACTAGTGTTGTAAAAATCGCGATTAGTTGGCGATTAATCGCTAGTGGCCAGTAACTGAGTAATTTTTCATTAATTAGTCCATTAATCGCTAGTCGAACCTAGTCGACCCTAGTCAGACCTTGTCAGCCGGCCAAAAATCGGCGATTCCGGCAAAAAACCCGTTATTCCGGTCAGTTTCCAACCAAACCATGTGAATTCCAATAATTATTCTTGTATACTTAAAAAAATAAATTAGGCAAGAGTTAAAACTTAACTACTTAAAATATTTACCTATAAAAATGTGTATATGTATACATAAAACTGAAAATTACATATAAGAAAAACGACCCGAGTTAAAACCAAGTAGTCGCTAGCCCTCACCTCATCGGCGACTAGACTAGCGACTAGCGAGTTCTCCAACCTTGACTATTATTGATTTTAACCCAACTCATACTCTATTTTAATAATAAAATAACATATCTAATAAAGAGATAATTCCAACCATTTCCATAGTATAAAAAAGCTACAATTTGTTGCTTATGTTGTATCATATGCTTAGGGAATTTTTCAAAAAAAAAATAGATTTTTCACTTTCACCCAAATATTTATATCTTTTACATTTTAAGTCCTTTGATTTTTTTACTTTTAACACAAATGTTTTCATCTTTTGCAATTTAAGCCGACACTTTTATTTTCAATATGATCCCCCCATACTTTTCGTCTTTCGCAAGTTTTTTATTTTACGTTTCGTTCTAAATTTTTTAATCAACAAGCAGCAACGTGCATGTGGGGTTCAATGTCTTTTTGTTGGTTTTTTTCCGTTTGGTAGGCCTGTCTCAAAATCTCTATTTTTCTCCATTTGGCAAGTCCACATGCAGGCCCTAGATCGACTCAGTTATCTTTTTCTTCGTTTTACGTTTCGGTCTAATTTCTTCGCATTAACACGCAGCAACGGGCATGCATGGTTCAACGATTCTACAACTATTTTCCTTTTGGCGTTATTTTCCCTTTATTTATTTATTTATTTTATTTTACGAGCTGATGTTAGTGGTCACTAGCAGTGTTTTGGCATTAATGCTACTTGGCACGATTTTACGAACGTATTTAACCTATTAAGTTTTTTTTACTAATAATTCGTTTCAAGTTTACCCCTATACATCCTTACTTAAAAAACTATTTTTTACGTGCATATTTTTATGTACGTGTCAGTATAAATTCGATTTGTTTTATGTTTCGATGTAAATGTTTTCTAGAAATGAGTCTAATCAATTATAATACGTTTTTGTTTTTTTAAACCATTATTTACATTCATATTTTATTATGTATGTTTCGGTATAAATTTGAGTTGGTATATGTTTCGACGTAAATTTTTTTGGAAATGAGTCTGGTCAAATATAATATGTTTTTGTGCTTAATTTATGAATGTTTGGTAAATTTTGTTTCAAACCAAGTGGGGTCAAATTGTGGTTTCTTTTTTTCAAAAACTTTAATTAATCTGTTTTGATATTACGTGTCATTTTCCCGTTATACCCATTACGTTTTCTATGTATGATTCGGGTCACATATAATACGTTATGATTGTACGGTATGAATTTGATTTACTTTATGTTTTGATCCACTCGTAAAGTTTATGTAAGTTACATTGAGTTTAATCGGATATGTCGAACACACACATTTTCATATGGCTAACACATCACATAACATTTGGACTAATCCATTCGATGTTTGCGATGTACCCGCGTCGCAACGCGCGCGGGTCTTATTACTAGTTTAAATAAATAAATCAAACTTTAACTTCAACCATTTTGAATTATTGTCACACCCTGACCCGCAGCGGAAATGGTAGTCGGGGCATGATTGGTTTTCATCAAAGCTCATGACATTTACTAAAATAAAGTTTCATATTTATTATTCCAAATTAAAAGGAAAAATTCCAGCAAACACATAAACCATACAAGCACAAAATGTTCTAAACATGACATTCGAATAATGCTTTATTTATCTTCTAAGGCCCAATGCTATGTGTTCCTTGCTTCAACCTGTTCACCTGTATCATATGTAAAAATAGAGATTTGGGTCAACAAAAGTTGGCGAGTGAAATCCGTTAAAACATTTGAAAGAAATGATATGTTGATTAATTTAATAAAAATGTGCATTTACCAAATATGAGCAAACGTATATGTAAACTATCCACAAACCACATAAACATCTAACAATGTACACATGAGCATGATAAATGATGAGCTGTGAGATCAAGGCTCAATCAAATGGAGCCGATCTAATTAGGCAACGCGATGCTCTACCCATATGAAACAGGGAACTGATGGACCTAATGTGGAAGCTTGACTGAAATGAGAAAGTATAACCACATATAACAATAAACCAAATATCACATAGCACGTTAGTTCATATGATAGTAGTTGCACAAGGGTTTGAATAAAAGATATAAATAAACGACACATGATACACCCCAAACATTAATAAAAAGGGGAAGTTTGTAGGAATTCACTCACAGTGGGTGCGTTCTTGATTTGATAACGAGCGCACACGATTTAAAGATTTCAACCGACGAGAAAACTAACCTAAATATTCACGTAATAATTCGGTAAATATATTTCTTTTATTTAAAATTAGTAGTTTATTTAATGACTTTTATTAGGCTTTTTAGACAATTTTATAGTATTTATTTACTAATTTTTATGTTTAAAAATACCTATTTTATTATATATTTTTATGGATTTTGGATAAAAATAAAGGAAAACGGTTAATAAAAAATATACCCCTTTTAGGGGTCAACACGGTCGAATTCGGGATTATACCAGCGTGTGGGATTCGAACTCTTGACCTCTCGTATACGTGCACGCAGCTCTACCAACTGAGCTACGTGTCTAACCTGGAATATAGCCATTTTTAATTACATATATGCACACATTAGGTTAAAGCATGCTCTGATTTTATTCAAAAAGATTTAATAATTTCATAATCATGTAATGGACCGGACTCGAACTCGCGACCATAGCTTCGTGTTGCACACGCCCGACCAATTGGGTTGTGTGACTAACCCGAAGAATATAAGATTTTTATTAAATTTATACACTTACTGGATGTTAATATATATAAGTATTAAAAAGGTTGGTTTTATTCAGGAAATCGGCAGTGTAGGTATGACTCGAATCCGGGTCTGTTGGTTTAAATTGCACGCAGTCCACGGCTGGACTGTGTGTCTAACCCGGTATAAACACCGGCTTTAATTCTATTCATACACGTACCCGACTTTATCTTCTTCCTTACAACCCACTGATCAAAAACTCATTTGAATAATCTTGTTGAATTGCTTGCTTATATCATTACCGATCATAAAATAAATGAAAGAAAAGGATTCAAGAATGTTGTACCGAGAATGCATCTCCGGTGAAGTTTGGCGACGAACCGAGTTTCCGTCGAAGTGATTTGAAGACAGAGAATCTTCAGAGAGTTTGCAAAATGTTTGAGCGAGTGAGAGCGAGTTTCTAAAGGTTCTAAGATTGCTATTTATAGATGAAGGTATTTAATTGAGTTGGATTCGGTTTTCGACGGTTTCGGTCAAAGAGAAATGATTGTGAGTGATTGTGTAATTGATTTAATCATAGTTGTCCCATGATTAGATCTAACACATAATTGGAATCGGTTTCACAGTTTGAATTCGTGAAAGAAACGGCTTTGCAGTGATTGAACTGTAAGTTTCATCTGTTACGGGTTGTTTGAAATTGATTTCAGTGTATTGCTTTGATATAAGATCTATTTGTTTTAGGATTGATTCATATGTGTGTAGTGTAGTGGTGTGTTGGGGTTCGATACCCGTGGTCACCCCTTTGTATGATTTTTTTCTTTATTTGTTTTTATTACTTTTAGTTTATTTATTAATATTAATATTATTATTATTTTTATTTATTATCCTTATTATTTTAACCCTTTTTGTTTTATTTATTATTTAATGCAATTAATATAACGAATTTAAACGATTAACATAAATACGTAACGAAACTTCATATTATATCCTTGAATTACAAACGGAGAGGGTTTTAGAACCCGTTTTACAACGAATGTTACAATTATCTTGAACCCACTTCAATTGCGGTTAAGATTAACCTTTTACTCACAACTTCGTGGGTAATTTGGCAGGCAAAAAATGAGGCTGTTTATGATAAACGAAGACCAAAGATGTCCAAGATAATTGGTTATATTAAAGCTATTAGTTTTTTTTGTGGGTCAAGAATCGGTCTCACATACGAACTTTGGAATGGAAAATTGGTGTTCGTTTAGCTTTTTTAACAAGATTGTCCATGTATAACTTGTTTTAACGAGACCTTAGCTTCTCGCTAAGGAGTGCTGGTTATTAATGAATCTCGCCATTAAAAAAACGTAATCTGTATTCTAATAATTAGTAAAACTTGGCATCTCAACTTTGATTTTTGACCAGATAACATGTCCTTTTGTTTGTCTTTGTCGAGTTGATTGACCTGAACATCTTGTCGAATAAGGTTTCATTTCCTATGATTTGAAGGTTGTTATACATCCATCATAATTTATGTATATAAAGTTGAGTTTAAGACTAAGCGTTGTGCTTTAACTAAAAAGTGTAATAACTTTTTGTTACGTTACTCTTAAGTAGACAATGAGTTTTTACTAACTCGTCTTTTAACTATCACATTATGGTTTAGCTAATGTTTAAATAAAATAAGAAAAATAAATAAATGTGTGTTTGTGTTTGCATATGATTGGTGAAGAGAAATTGACTCCACCCACCCAAAAAGTGAGAGGGCGTTAAAGGGGCTAATGCGAGCTAATGCCCTTTGCTGATGTTAGTCTTTTAGTTTGACAGGTGTGAGTAGCTGACGTGGAAGGTGGATGCTAGTGAGTTAGCCCACAATACCAAACCTAAGATAGATTTATGCTTATTATGACATTGATATACATGCCATGTCTAATATGTTTTTACGATCTTCTTATTGTCTTTTAAATCTAACCGTGATGCACTCATCAAAACTAAGACAATAAAATTACAATATAAATTCAACTTTAAAATCTTGCAAAGATTAGCTTGCGATACTCTGTGTCTCAAATATTACCAAGGGCGTAGCTTAGTGTTTGTGTGGGGGGATCCTCCGAACTTTTCGCTCAGTAATGTCCAGCTTGTGGTTTTTATATAAAAATTTTTAGGTATATACGTTTTCGACCCCCGGTTTTATAATTTTTATAGTATAATTTTAGGTTCGGTAATTTCCAACCCCAAAAATCTTAAGCTTTGCCACTGAATATTACATAGCACCTACTAGTTTTTGTGAAAATCGTTAGATTTTTTTTATTATTTCTAGCTATTTTGTTTATTTCCAGCTAGTAATGAGTAAGGGCGGCCCTAACCATATTCAAAGTGCAATGTGTATGACCTTAGTTAAATTCCTACCAAACCAAATCTTTGATAATTTTTAATTTTAAAATGCAATCATTTATTAGTATTTTTATTGTTGTTGTTGTTATCATTATTATTATTATTATTATTATTATTTTTATTATTATTATTATTAGTGCAATGTGTATGACCTTAGTTAAATTCCTACCAAACCAAATCTTTGATAATTTTTAATTTTAAAATGCAATCATTTATTAGTATTTTTATTGTTGTTGTTGTTGTTATTATTATTATTATTATTATTATTATTATTATTATTATTATTATATAAATATAATGAACATTTTTACTATTGATCGATGTGGTCAAATTGTAGCCTTCTAACCAAACACTATAAGTAGGCTTAACAAATCAAGTTGACTTTGATGATTTATTTTATTTTAATACAACATTAGTTCACACTAGCAATATTTTTACAAGTTCCAAATCTAACCGGTATTGGACTTCTTATTACATAGTTTCTTTAATTGCAAATGTATACAGTGTGCTTTATGTGACTGGCTTTTTCATCCAATTCAAAAATCTCCTTGGTGATATGCACCCCAACTTTAATAGTATCACGAGTTCAAGACATATGAGATGAACCCACTATTTATCAAATTAAAACTTTCACGCACATATAATACTAATAACAGGGTTTCATATGACCAGTATATACGACCGTAATCATTCTATACATCAGGGGCGGATCTACCTCGTTAGAAGGGGTAACCTTCGTTGCCTCTTGACGCTCCGGCAGTAGTGTAAATTCTAGAAAAATTGACATTTTTTTCGATTTCGTTACCCTTTTTTTAAACATTGCCCCTATAATGATTTTTTAGATCCGTCACTGGTATACATGACATAAATCGTTTATCCTATAACCATCTTGATTACTAGTTTTAACATATTACAAGTAGCATTTGGTTATGCACAAAAAATTTAGCAATTAAATTATCCATTCCTATTGTTGATGTAATTTAGATGCTGATGTTTATTATATTATATTGTCAACTATAAGTATTTCTATTATTGAAAGAATAGTAAAATACATTATAAACAAAGAATAGTATCAAGAACTCAAAAGATTGTTTTGGTTAATTAAAATAATAGTATTATCACACTAACGACAAAGAATGGATCGTACGAAAGTCACTCTTGACCACCAACACAAAAAAATAGAATTGGCCCATGCAGGTTTCGAACCTGCGACCTTCGCGTTATTAGCACGACGCTCTAACCAACTGAGCTAATAGGCCATGTTTATTTGTATTTTGTTCTTGATCATTATAAATATGATCTTGTTTACATTATTTAAGATCTTGGATTCGGTTTATTATGTAAATAAGAGTTCTATTAATCGTGTTGCTTATGGCACTATGAAAGAGTGGCAATTGGCATGCAAAGTTTTCAAACAGAATATTCATTGAAATTATTCAAACAGATGAAGGAAAAGAACGAATCTCGGGCTCATGACATGTGAAGTTTATACCATAGTTGTTAAAAGCCATTGCCTCTTGCGTCTAGGTCCAGTTTTCAGGCAAGGCGAGGCAATTGCAATTTAATGCGAGGCAGTCGCTTTAATTCTCTAGGTGATGATTCAAGCGCAGATTCCGGTAAGATTCCTAGATTCAGGAGAGTTTCCGGCCAGATTGTTAAAATTCCGGCAAGCTTCCAGCCAAGTGTCTACTTTTCTACACTAATTCACTAATAGTTTTAAACTTTTGATACAAATAGATGATATTAAATGTTATATAATAGCTTTTGTGTATTTTATTTGAAAAACAATATTATTTTCTACAACATAATATATTTTAAATTTTTTTTTATTGTGCCTTTTTATTTTCTCAGGCCCTTGCTTTTTTGACGTCTTGCGCCTAGACCCAGACGAGGCCATGAACCAGATGCTTTAACTTATTGTATAAGCATACAAGGTTGTTGTAAATGTTCTGAAATGAACTATGCCACTAAAGTTTTAATGGAATGAATCATTGGTATGTAATGTTACCGTTATTTAACGTTCTGGCTCGCCTCTGGGAGAAAGTGCCTACTAGAGAGCCCCCTAAAAAAACAGCCATTCGAGTAACTTTTAAAGTTCTATGCACCAACATGCAATGTTAATTTGAATTGGAATTTTGGGTGATCCAAACTAGAGATGAATTATGGTAATCCCAGTCTCATACTTGACTGGCGACCGGTGCCTAATACCTATAGAGTTTTTGGGTACAGATCAAAGTTTGTTTGTTTGGTTGGTTACAAAATAAACATGTTCTAGTTTGTTTACTAAATAATAATCATAGTCTAGATACATATTATAACAAGATTCAATAATATCTAACATCATTCAAATTAAAAGTCTAAATATCATTAGATGTAACTAACATATAAGAAATAAAAGTAAATAAAAAACCACTGAAAAGCAAAAGGCTTCGAACTAAACATGTTATATATGTATAACATGACAATTCTCTTGATTGGTATAACTAAAGTCTAATTTTACATGTTCAATTAGACTTTAACAATTGTTTGCAGGTTAACTAGTTATTTAGTTAGGCTTGATTCTAAAAATTGATTGGAATGGAGGGTGATGATACATAATGTAAAATTACTAGCAGTGGCGGATCTAGAAAATATTCGTAGGGGTACGCTTTATAAAATGGGGGTAATGAAATTGAAAAAACGTCAAAAAGTCAATTTTTTTCAAAATTTACACTACCGCCGGAGCGCTAAGGGGTAACGGAGGCTACCCCTGCGCCTAAGGTATGTCCGCCCCGCAATTGATTTTGAATGAATATGTAAATAAACATGAAGAAGCAATAGACGTGGTCCTATTCCCACCGGCGTAACCCCTCTCATTTGGTTAGGGGTGCAAACGAGTTGAGCGTCTTGCGAGTTGCTTGAGAAAAAGCTCAAAATGAGCCAAGCCTTATCGAGCTTGAACCTAAAATAAAGCTCGTTTATATATCGAGTCCTAGCTCGAGCTTGGCATGTGAAGCTCGTCAGGTTCGTCGAGCCTTAGTGTAATATTAGTTTATTAATATTTAATAACATTTTACTCGTTGAGCTGAGCCTATATAAACTTGTTTACGCGTCGAGCCCAAACCTAAAAATAAGCTTGTTTAGCAAACAAGTCTGAGCCCGAGCTCAAGCTCGAAATTCATTTATTGAGTCTATTATTTATATTATTTTTTATATATTAATTAATATATAATAAATTATCCAAGCTCGAGCTTTGAAAAAAAAGCTCGAACAAAGCGAAGCTGGAGCTTTCATAAGTTAATCAAACTCGAGCTCAAGCTTAGTTGAGCTCGGGCTCGGCTAGTTTGCACCCTTACATTTGGTGATGTGTGGGTTAAATTCGATGTTGTAATGTGTTTAATTGATTTTTTTTATTGGTTTTTGGTTTAGAACATTATTACTTTGTGTATATTGGTGAATTGTGGGTTGGAACGTGTTTGAACTAGGTTTTTGGGATTGAACTTGTTTAGCCATTAAGTTAAGACTGAATTTAATTGTGATTTTTGAATTTAAACAATTTGGTTGTGTTGAAAACATTAAATTAGTATTCATTCAATTTTGGTTTCTTTACATCATTAGAAGTTTGGTATTAGTTTGTAATTTACATAACTGCACTGGTGATTGTGAATAGAACCCATTAAATTCGATCCCATATCTATTAGTTTAGCACTTGATTATATCATATACATGTAAAAGAAGTAATGGTGTCTATATCATATACATAGACACCATTACTTCTTTTACATGTTTGCAATCAACCAAAACCTCAATTTAAAGTTTATTCTTTAACTCAATGATACACTTGATATTTGATACTTTTCGTTGATTCAATGTGTGGAATCGACATCCTACTTACCCGTACTAGTAAAGGTGGCTAAAAACACTGATTTTACTTGATTTTTTTTACTAACCTTTGGACATCAATTAGTGCCTTGGTGGTAAGAAGGTCGAAATTAATCATAGAGGTATGGGGATCAAACTCCAACACCACTCAATTTACTCAGAGACACATGATGTATCACCCTCGTGTTGGCTGTTATGTGTCGATCGGTGCCACATTAAAAAAGTGTTGAAATTGGAGATTTAGTGTTTCCGCAGCATTACATGTGCCACACGAGCCTGAAATCCTGCAACCAATTTCTAGCATTCTTTATCGAAGCTCCAACATAGTAGTACAACCAAAGATCTCCTTTTTTTAATCTATTAAGGAGTTAAAGGTGTATACAAGAAAAGCTACTCATTATTTACTTGAGACCAGTTCCAAAAAGCTCCGAACAGACACAACTAAAATGAGCTTGAAACCAAGCGTAAAAAACAAACAAGCCCGAGTTCAAGCTTTTTTTAATAGGCTCAAGTCCGCTTGCAGGCTTAAATGAACATATTATTTATATATTTTTGTTTAATATATTAATTATATATTTACGTAATAATAATTAATAATTATAAAATTTATGATAAAGATAATTGCATAGAATATGTATTTATTTATTATGTTATTATATGTAAATTTTATATAAATTCATATAAGTAATATGTTTAACTTATAAATAACATGAGTTCAAACTCTTAAAATAACATGTTATATCATCTTGTATTCAATTCCATTATATTATGTTATTTACTAGTTTGGTTCTAATAATGTTTATGTCATCTTTCATATAATAACTTGGAGCATACTGCATGGACTTATTTGATGTGTGGGCTTGTACCAGATGAGTATGGGTTAGTACCCGTTTGAAGATGTAGACTTTTGAAGGGCTTGATTTGTTATAACAAACTGGGTGATATGTTGGTGCAAGGTGTTATCCACCCGGGTTGCTATATATATCATCACCTGGATGACTTATTTTTAGCTGAGATATTTTCACTGTTGTACTCTTGTTTTCTTTGAGGTAATTAGGGTTTCATATCTATGAATCACCCTGATTCATAGATTTAGGGTTCCTTGTTGGTTGTCTATACAAATTATCACATTGATAACCTGAGTTGTGAGTTTGATAGTTAGTGATCATTGTATCCGTTCTTATTTTGTATCTTTTCAAATTATTCAGATTTTAGGGTTAATAAGACCTTTGGTTTAGGTATTTCTGTGTGAGATATGTGATACCAACCATATCTTTGACATGGTATCAGAGCATAGAGCATTAGATGCTCTTGAGTTATTGCTTCCGTTGTTGTTCGATTGATCTTTTTCGAAAAATTAGGGTTTCTCATATTTTGGGGTTTTCTTCCTGAGAGATTCTTTTTGTTCGATCTTGTTAGGTCTTTCAAGATTTGGTTGATTCTATTGTTACTGGAAGATTTGTGTCAACCTTGGTGGACTTACTATTTGCTGGTGCCAAATCTGGTGAGTGTTGTCATATCTTGACAACGAAGTGTTGTGCTAGAATGTCACACCCAGTATTTCCAATCAAACACCGTGGGCTCGGGTAGGGAATATCGTGACGTAAATTGATATCATCATAGTCAATTAAACATAGCACAACGAAAGTCTTGGAGTTTAAATTACTATTACAAATCAAATGTTCAACATAGGAAAAATAATATACATACAGCTTGTAATAAAGATCCACATGCGAATCGTAAAATGTACAAAAATGTATAACAGACTTTGGGCAGATCTAATGATTTGCGAGATCCTCTTATATATTTCATATTATACCTGCATCTTAGTCTACGTCAGCTTTCGCTGGTAAATACACCCGACTGACTCATTTTGAAAACATTTTAAAAATTAGATTTACGTGCACAGGACACAAATCTTTTATAACTTGGGAAAGTCAGCTTTGTAACCATGTTTGTCAATGCATATGGGGCCCAGTACAGAGACCGAGACATGATTAACGTACACACCACGTATGAACCCACGAAAGAGTTATCCCCAACTTGTGGGTAAAAATATTTTAGCATTCGCATCTGTCGGGTGTATGCCTACACCCCGTGCTTTGGTCGTGGCCATTAACTAATGTAATGAGCCAAGGATATCCATGACACGGTTGTTAACCCCCAATGTTTAAGTTATCAAACAAAACTGATCAAAACGGAAATGCGGATTTACTTGCCACAATCCTGCATTTGATTGATCACATTTCCGACCAAGCGGTGATAATTTACCGTAACCCAAGCCCGTATAGGGAAAATAAGTCAAGAGTATTTACCTGAGCTAGTCTTGATTTAAAATGCAAGATTTAATATTTCAACCGTATTCAAAATGAATTAAGTGCAGATAGCATTTACTGGAAGGCTCTAGTCTGGATTATGGCATAAGCTAACCAATTAAAATGCTAACGGTCTTATTTAAGTCTTAGACTTAGACCGACTAGTTTAAAGGATTAAAAATGGTACGATACGCTAGACTAAGCGATGACCGGATAGAATGTAGTTTAAACCAAACAAGTACTTAAGACTTGTATAATATGAGGAAACAATTAACATTCTGGAATTTGAGATTAAAATGATAAGGTTAAACCCGTTTTAGTTAATTTTCGTAAACTAGTTACATATACTTAACCGTACGCATATAAGCGATATCGGATAACTGGACGAGTCATGAATAAGTTCTAAATGTCATTATACTTTTAAATAAGTTGTAATATCAGTAGGATATCAACTTACATGCCCGATAAGGTTTGAAACGAAATTATGCCTCATAAGGGCGTTTTGGTAATTATATGTCGTATAAAAGGAACTTGCATGTATTCTGATGTTATGATCATAAAAATTCTGGAAAAATACTTAATTTATGACATATTATCAGTAAGAAGTCACACATAAGTGTGATTTATGGTTTAAGACCAAACTATGCATCGAAAGGGCATTTTGGTCATTTAAAAGTATAGTTTACGATATTATACTAAAATTAGTTTATGATCAGAATATTAACATCATAATATGTTAATTACATTAACATATCAATAAGTGATTCATTTGCAAGTTCATTGTTAATTAAAACCTTATTTTATGTAAAAATGCCATTTTAGTCAAATATTGACATTTTACGGAACTTGTGCATAAACTCAAATTATGATTATGATCATGTAATATAACCTCAGAGGGTTATGCTACATTGTATTATGATCATAATGCGACTAAAAGTCAGAATTTAACTAATCTAAGTCGGGTCAGAATCGAAAGTCAAAGCAGAAGTTAAACTTCTCGACTTTCGGTTGCGAACCAACCCTAGGACTGAAATTGACGGATCGAACATGTTCCCACATGTTCTAATAATTACTACCAACTTGTTTAAGTGTCAAAAACATGTTTATAACATATATAAACTTATATTATAATTTTTATAAAATCTGACCCGTTTAACTTTTTAAAACATAAACTTTGACTCGTCAATTGACCTAGTAAACATGATCCTTAGGAGGTGCCCTTTTAAGGGATTAATACCTTCCTAATTACGATCACTTAGCCATGTTCATTTCGAACAATGGCTGGACCATAATGGTCTTAACCTAAAGTCAAGACATTTGTCCAAAATGCTTGACTTTTGGCTATTAAAAGCCTATAAAAAGAAAAGAGCTGAGATGGAGCACTTAGAAGTGATCCAAGGGAAACTTAGAACTCAAGGGAAGCTCCTAAATGGTCAGAAACTTCCAAGAGTGTAATAGAAAGGAGAAAGAGTGAATGAGCAAGGAAATGAGTGAATTTGAGTGGCTATTTATAGTGCAAGAGGGTGTGTGAAGATGAAGCCAGGTGTTAGAGGTGTTGTAGGATTTTCACAAGTGTCTAGCAAGGTGTCAAGAGCTGTAAGAGTGTGGCATTTTGCAGGAGAGGTGGCATCTTGACATAATTTTGGGGTTTTGACACTTTTAGTCCCTCGAGAATAGTTTTGTGGGTTGTCATGAATTATCCCTTGACTTATATTCAATGACATAATGACACAACTTGGTCTTTTCATTCAACACAAGATGTATTGAAGAAAAGTACGAATATCCAAACGTTAACGGGCGTCACACTAGGTGTTCTTACGACTTATAAGTGTTTACTAGCTTAAACGTGAAAGATACGAATACCTATGGTTTCATGGGTTAAATTACCCAAGCTAGTAAGGTTAAAGGTTCGGTGAAGATGTGTGATACTCATGAATGGTGAATAAAAGATATCACCTTAACCGGGAGTCGTTCGGGTCGAAAAATGACTTATTTATGCAAGGAAAATGTAATGATAAAGTCTAGGGGCCTTAGGGTTATTAGTTGAAATGGTGAAAAACTAAGGTTTCAGGGTCTCGCCGTAGGCTACGGTCGCCAGATCATAGCTTATGGTTAGTTATAAATTCTAACCAGAAAGCCTGGACCGTAGCTTATGGTCTGGGATCGTAAGTTACGGTCAGGTTTAATTTATTTTTTTTTAGATTTTTGGATTCGCTTAAGGATTTGAGTGGCTAACTCATTTGAGGTATTATTCGAGGGCATGTACACGTGTCGGTATATTAACGAACACGAATTTTACGAGGTGTTACATAGAACTTGTGGAGTAAAATCTTGGAAGCTGATGTTATGATCTAGGGTTCAACCCAAGAAGGTTGTAACATCCTTTGTTAGAACTGAAGAAACCCTAGCTAGGGTTTGCAATCTCGGTGAGATCTATCCTTATTTTACTATTTCTATTTTTGCATTAGGCACTTGTTGTCAGGTTAGTCAGACTGGTGGTTGATTGATTGCGATACAGAGAGGTTCACTTTGTTACATTGGGTGTTCTTGTCTGATATTTATGTTGTTGTTTGTTTTTTGTGGCTATTGTTTCTTTTATTGTTGGTCTAGGTCTAGGAGGCAATCTTGAGAAGGTCTGCGGAGGCACCTATAGAGCGATGAACCTCTGAACGGGCTCTATGTCTTGATCTTGCCTTATGTGATTTCTATCTTCTAGTCTGCTTGATTGTATATTATTTGACATATGTGTGACCTATTTGTTTATTGTTGTAAGTGTTAATATGGTTGATGGTGAGGGTAATCCTTTTGCAACACTGAATAGTAAGTTACAACCTAGTAATCCTCTATACTTACATCCCAATGATACAACAAACTTAACTATAACAAGTGTAAAATTAAAATGTGTTGAAAATTTTACTATTTGGACTAATTCAATAATATTGGCTTTGAAAGTTAAAAAATAAGTGAGTCTCATGTATCATAGACAGGGTGAGGATGTGACTACTATTAATGAAACTGATAATACTTCTGAGCGAGACACATTGGGTTATGAGATTTCTATTTTACTTGGAAGGTTCACTAGAACCTCTACCTTTCCTAGGAAACTTGATGACTTTGTTGTAGGAGGAAATGTTAAATACGGCATTCAAAAGGTTGTTAATATTTCAAAACTAACATTTGAAAATAAGTGTTATGCTGTTGTTCTATCTAAAAGTTATGAGCCTAGGAATTATAAAGTTGGGTTAATGCAATGAATGAAGCATAGTAGGTTGTAAATGATCTTTAAATAAATCTTTGTATGGACTTAAACAAGCTCCTAGATAATAATATGGACTTAAACAAGCTCCTAGATTGTGAAATGAAAAGTTGGTGAGTGTGTTACTTTTATTGGCTTTTTTCAGAGTAAATGTAATACTTCTTTATTTATAAAAAAAATGTTGATGATATGTTTATAAGTCCAATGATAATAATAAAGTGCGTAAATTAAATAAATCTTTGTATGACTTAAACAAGCTCCTAGATTGTGGAATGAAAAGTTGGTGAGTGTGTTACTTGCATTTGGCTTTTTTCAGAGTAAATGTGATACTTTTTTATTTATAAAAAAATGTTGACGATATGTTGATTGTGTTGTTAGTATATGATGATGATAATATTTGAGATTGAACAAGTTAAACATTGTTTAAAAACAAAGTTTTTAGGCACATGACTTGTGAAAATGGTATTTGCTTGTCTGAAAGAAAGTACTGTGTTGACTTGTTAAATGAGTATGGAATGTTGGCGTCTGAACCTGTTAATGTTCCTATTGATCATATTGTTAATACTTTACTTGACAATAATATTGTCCCTTACAAAGCATAACAGGTTATCAACAATTAGTAGGAAAGTTAATTTATCTGTCTAACGCTAGGCCAGATATGTCATATGCAATGGATGTTGTAACTCAAATCAACTATTTATAAAAAAAAAAAGTACATCATTTGTTGTGTGATGAATTAAAACTGTTCCTACTGGACTTATTATTAAAACTGTTAAATGAGTGTGGGATGTTGGCGTCTAAACCCGTTAATGTTCCTATTGATCAAAGTCATCTTGTTAATACTTTACTTGACAATAATATTGGTCCCTTACAAAGTATAACCGGTTATCAACAATTAGTAGGAAAGTTAATTTATCTGTCTAACACTAGGCCATATATGTCATATGTAATGGATATTGTAACTCAATTCATACATAGACCTATAAAAGGTCATTGAAAGCTTGCATTTCATTTACTTTGATTCCTTAAATTTACGCCTAGAAAAGGATTGTTATTCCGTAAAGGAGATTAACAACCATTGTTGATACTGATTGGACGTTTAATTAACAACCAACGCTGATACTAATTGGACAAAACGTCTTGTATCTAGAAAGTCGATTATAGTTTTCTGTATGTTTCTTGGTAATTGTCTTGTTTTTTGGAAAAGCAAAAAATAGACAACTATTTCTAGGTCTTCAGCATATAGGGCTATGCGTGTTGGAATTACTATTGTATCTATTGCAGCAAATCCAATTTTTATGATAGGACCAAACATTTTTAATTGGAATTGTTTTTACAAAGAGATCTAATTTCAAAAGGTGTTTTGAAATGTATTGGTATAAACTTAGCGAATCAACTATTTACAAAACGTGTCTTAGTTAAAAATACATCAATTCCTATGTGATGATTTAAAACTGTTTAATGTGTACAACTAATAGAATTGTTAGGGGGTGGTTTAAAATAACATGTTATGTCTTCTTGTATTCAATTCAATGATGTTATTTTATTTACCATTTTGGTTCTTATTATGTTGTCATTTTTCATATAGTAACTTGGGGCATGGTACATAGACTTATTTGAAGGATGAGTAGACTAGTACCCTTTGGAGATGTGGACTTTTAAAGAATTAAAGGGCCTGGTTTGTCAAAACAAACTTTTTAACAAGCCAGGCAACATATTGGCCAAGGCGGAGATTACTCAAAGGTAATCAGCCAAGGCGAACAACAGTGTCTCGACAGCCTACCTTGTAGTGACTAACTCAAAGCCTAGGCAAGACTTTTACAACCGCACCCATAACCTAAATAACAAGTTCAAGCTCAAGCTCTGCTTATTTGCAGAACTATAAAGAGACCTGAGACCTATAATCAAGATCATCTTAAATTTTTACATTCATAAAAATTGGAATTTTATAAACTGAATCATGAGTTTTTGATTTACAGCTTAATAAATAAACATTATATTAAAATAATTATAATTCGTCAACCCAACTTCAAAGGGTCCTGAGACTGAATCCTTCAAGACCACAAACACTTTAGCAAGTTTTTTATATAAGAAAGTGAATAATTAATGATTGCAGAAATATAAACAAATCACAAAACTAATTAAAAAAAACATGATAAACAAAAGTAGGGTTTTGAATAAAATGAAATAGAAGAAGAGAAGATAGCCTCAGCTGCGATGATTCATTTTTTTGATATATAATCATCTTTCAAAATATCATCAGGAAGTATATGCATCACTGGCACTTTCAAACTCAAAAAAACTATTAAAATACGATGTCGTACAAGCATCAGAGAGATTCCCACAGACAAATCATCATACTCCAATATTGGAATGCAGATGTCCCTGTCTGGTATCTCATCATTTGCCGTTAAAACTTAACATAAAAGCCATCATCCGACACTAAAAAGAACAAAATACGATGAAAATCAAAGCTATTAAGAAAAATTAGCAACATTTTGGCGATCGTGCGCGGATTGAAGTTGCAGACAATTCGTAGAGACACAGACACGCTTTATTAGGGTTTAACGAGCGATAGCTATATATATATAGAGACTCCAGTAGGTTCGATTGAGCTACTGGGCCATTCTTTAACTAGGGGTATTGGGCCATGTTATTTTATAAACCGGGTTTTTTTAATACCCGGGTTTGGGTACGGGTATGATCGGGTTTTAACTTTTTAAGTATTGACTATACCCGAGTCAGGTCTGGTCCGATTATTGGCCAGAAAATCTATACCCTGTGTACCCATGTTCGGGTCCAGGTATTGGCCAAAAAATCTATACCCTGTGTAACCGGGTTTCGGGTAGGGGTAGGGTTTTCAATACCCGGATATTAGAATACCCTATTTCCGGGTTCGGGTATTGTCGGGTTCGGGTATAGGTTGGATTTTTCGATTAATTTTTTTTTTGCATAAACATAGAAATATAATAGATACCTTTATTTATACATATTGTATACCTTGACATCTACCCAAAAAAAGGCTCACACAAGCTCTAAACGTTCAAAAAAAGTTTTTGTACACAACGGGTCCGGGTATTACGAAAACCAGGTATACTGAAAACCCGGGTTCGAGTTCGGGTATTGAACTGAATATGCATACCTGGTCCCTACCCTACGGGTATGGTCGGTTCGGGTTCGAGTTTTTTGTGCACCTCTAAGTACACTATGCCACTACGGACTACAGTGAGTACGTTCAATTGGTTAATGTTATTGGTCTAAGAGTAAATTACACAAATCGTCTTTTTTTATACACAAAATTTCACTTCTTGTCATTTGTCTTTAAAATGTTCATTGCATGTCCTTTATATATCAATTTTGCACACTCCTTATCCTTTTCTCTAACTACCATCCAACACTTCAGTTAAATGCTATCATGTGAGGGGCAAAAAAGTCAATTTGATCTGAAGCTTCATTTAAAACACCTAGTCATCTTCACTCAACATTCAAACATATGGCATATCAATCCTTTGCCTTCGGGTTACAGATGGGTTATATAATTATTTCACAATCTATCGTTTGCCTTTGCTATTTTTATGTTGCCGGAACATGACAGAAGCAAATCAATTTAAGTTTTTTTTATTTGGTTGATACTGTTTAGTTCTGGTCATTGTTAGTTGTCATGTTTTGTCTCTTTTAGCCAAATATAAAAATAGTAAAGGCAAGTGATAGATTATGAAAATACATTGTCTTGTATATAAACCCATTTGTAACCCTAATTTGTGTGAACATGGCTGAAGGAAGAAGACTAGGTGTTTTAAATGAAGGTTCAGGTCAAATTGACGTTTTTACCCCTCATGTCATGGGCACATGATAGCATTTAACGGAGGTTAGAGAAAAGGACAATGAGTGTGCAAAATTAGTAGATAAAAGACATGCAGTGAACATTTTAAAGACAAAGGATAGGCACTGAAATTTTATGTATAAACAAAGGACAATCTGTGTAATTCTAATTCTATGAATCCTTATAATGTATCACTTGCTCTTATTTTTAGTTATAGAGTAAACTGTCAAAAATACTCCATAAAGTTTTGATACAATTGTCTGATCCATTCAAAAAGTTTATTTTTCTCAACTAGACCACTGAAGTTTCAAAATTGTTGCTAGTTCCATCCACTTTTCTAACCATGTTAACAACTTATGTTAAATGTGGGGTATTTTGGTCAATTTTTTTCTAACTCTTATTTGTTTAACCCTAAATTAACCCACCAGAAACGGCAAACATCATAATCACAGTTCAATTACACTGAATCGTCTTCTTCCTTTTTCCACAACTTGCGATTCTAGCTTCCTGCCCCTGATTCGCTGTGCACCACTTCAATAATTGATTTTATTTTTAAATTTTTACAAGGTTTAATAATACATACACAAAATAATTTAGCGAAGCACGTAGACATATTTTGTGGGCCAGATTTTTCTCACTTTGCACCACATTTATAATCGTTGCAGTAAACATAAGATAAACTTGTGGGCAGACTTGATTTGATCCACTTGGTACCTCATTTGCTATATTCATGCAAAAAGAAGCATATATATAGTCAGGGGCGGACCTACTTTAGGCGGAGGGGTAGCCTCCGCTATCCCTTGGCGCTTCGGCGGTAGTGTAAATTTTAGAAAAATTGACCTTTTTTGACGTTTTTTCAATTTCGTTGCCCCTTTTTTATAAACGTTACCCCTACGAATATTTTCTAGATCCGGCACTGTATGTAGTATAATTTTGTATACTAGATATTATTATATAAGGATGATAAAACAATTATTATGGCATTTTTAACACGTACTTAGAATAATACCTGAGTTTTTAAATTACAAGCCCTAAAAAATGGAGTTGTCCTAAAAAATACGCGATCCCCTAAAAACTAAAATTGCAGCTTGTAAGTGACTAAAAAGTACAATTTTTAAGTTGCCATATAGTATAAGACGAGTGAACCCCTAAAAACTGAAATAAACTACTTAGATTCTAATGTTTCTTGACGTGAATGATTAATTTTATCAAACAAAAGATATATTGTAAAGCTACAATCCACAACACATTTAAAACGCAACAAGGCAGACAACCAAAATCATCATTAAATAAGCATCCTTTAAAGACAAATAATAGTTAAGAAAGAATCGACCAAAATACCTCTCATTTCATTAGTTTGTAATAATGTTAGAAAAATGGATGAATCTGGTAACGATTATGAAACCTCAGTGGTCCAGTTGAGAAAAAATAAACTTTTTGGATAAATTCAACAATTGTATTCAAACCTCAGGAATGATTTTAGCAATTTACTCTTAATTTTAAAGAAAAAAAAAGTTTAAGCAAGCTAAAATACCCATGAATAAATTGTGTTTGAAACTTTTTTTTAACGTAAATTAACCGAAAATCCATTAAATAACATCGAAGATTTACAGTAAAATGATCGGTAAACAGGCAATAAGTTACGCTGCAACCCCCAGATCTTACTAAAAACATATGAAAATTACTTGCAACTAGCAGAATTCTCCTGCGCGTTGTGGCTACATGCCCAAAAAAATATCCACCATAAAACGAATACCGGTATTAATGTTTTTGGCCATAATGGGCTCGACCGCTAACGACACTCACTATAACTTACAATTCAAAAAAAACTTTATACAACTTTCATTTTCAGCAAAATTTATAATAAAATATCGAGGAAAAAATGTAAACACAACTACGAAAAAAAAGTTAACAAACTAACTAAAATATAAATGGGTTAGAAATGTTTATTATTTACAGTAGGGTATTAAATAAAAATTAAATGCGTTAAAATAATTTATTATTTATAGTATAAATGTTATTTTAATTAATGTGTTAAACTAATTTATTTTTTATTGTACAGGGGTATTAAATACTTAACAGGTTAAAAGCGTTCATGTGAGTAAGTTGAAATTTGACAAATGTTATATAATATATAAGGCGTGCCAAGGCACTCCATAGTTAGGCTCCTACGGGTTCTAAATCACGCCAGAACATTGTTGCCACCCTTGAGGGTATAACTAACGGGTTCGGCTAGCTAGCAGGAGTACCCGCTCAAGATTTCGGATTTCAATGCGTTGACTCTACTTGTTTTGACATTCGGACCAAATTTTGACCGTTACTTTGTATAAAAAAAATAATTCAAATAATCAATTAACTTTCTCTATTTAACCAACTATTCCATTATTCTAATATACCCCAACCACATAAACTCTCTCAATTTTGTATTTCCATCTACACAAATCTCCTCTCAAAATGTCAACGAACTCATGGACCAAATAGGAAGATATCGCGTTGACTATGTCTTATATTGCATCCCATCACGAACGCTCGTCCTCTTGTAGAAGTGTATCATCTTGGAACCGGGTGTTCCAACAATTTTGTATCCATGTTGGTGTGACCACCCAAAACGTATATCAACTAAACTCACGTATCTTGTTTATCTGTCTCAAATGTACAAGATTCCATGGGAGATTCATCAACGTGGAAAATCCCGACGACGCTTTCGAAATCGGAAGTCATTCAAGTGGCACTTGTGGACTACAAACACGCCTACAACGAGGACTTTGAGCACATTTCGGCGTGACAAATTATTAGGGTGTATGTTTAGGTTTTATGTTTTATTTTTATGTAATGTTTAAGTCTTATGTTTTATCTATACTATATTATAATGCATGAGGGAGGAGTATTATAAGATACCCAAAAAATAAGAACTAATTCCCTCTTTACTTATAAAAACACCTCTAAAATGTGGGTAACTTAGTCTTTTAAACACTAATTATATTTTAGTCTCTAGTATTATTACACTTAAATCCCTCTATTTTAACAAACTTACGCCTAATTATTTACACTTATCCTTTTCCACAACAAACTTATAATTATATTATTTATTCTTGACATATCTTATAAACTATAATGTTTAAAAGGAATCCAAAGATACCGTGATAACCTACTTATTTTTGTCGACGTTTTGGTAGTTGTCTTGGTCAGTATTGTTATGTGGATTAAAATGTACAAGTGATTAAAGCAATATGTCCTATTATATTTCAAATGCTCAAAACTCTCTATGTTGTTGTCATTATTATCAATTTAATAATGTTCCAACCCTTTTCACTCTAATTTTCTTTTGATTAAGATTTTTCACCAATTTATTTCAACGACTAGATTAAATTTCGAAACTTGTATATAAGGGTTTGATAAGACCTTTGTTCGTATACTGTATGTTTATGTATTTACTTGGTTGGGTGCATACACTTACGTGGGTTAGCATCTAGTAAATTGACATAAAACAAACTCACTTGTTTTATCTAACTGGTCAAATTAAAAAAAACTTTATACAATACAATATTCAACAAAATGGAATTTTAGTTTTCATAAAAAAATTATATAAACGTTTTTAGAAGCATTTTCGTTTTCATAAAACCCTTTTTACTTATAAAACGTTTTTTTATAAGTTTGGTAAATAAGTTTTCCACCAACAAACTTTTAGGAAAAAACACTATAATATAAACATAATACATCTTCAAAAAATGAATAACAGATTGTTTTGCATTTTTTAGGGATTGTAACTTCAAAAATACTCTTATAGATAATATTAGTTAGTTGAAAAAAGCTACAGGTTATTCAATTTGTTTGTTTATATAATATAATATAATATAATATAACATAACATAACATAACATAAATAATATAATATAATATAATTCATTAGTTTTTTTCACTTTCATAAATTTCTTGCTCTTTAGAATTTTTGGTTTACAGGTACGTTAATTTTTATTGTTTATAACTTTGATTTATTCTTCTATGCTCACACTTAACCTTCAAATCTTTACACAGGTATGTATATTTCTAAAACATGATATATATATTTTTTGTTTCTATATTATGTTTAATTGTGAACGTCGTGTTTTATCTTATATTATATATAACGATAACATGATAAAAATATGTAACTAAAATACATAATATTTTTTCAGTTCCCCAAATTGCTCCAGTTACAGTTACTACTAATGTATCAGTTAAAAAGGAGAACAGAGAAGAAACTCATCCTCCAAAGGATGTAACAATCAAACAAGAAGAGATACAAGAAATTCTGGAGAACGCTGATCTCGATGATGACTGGTGGTGTTACAATATAGATGACATCCTTGAGATTTTTAAGCCGTATGATTACTAAATTGATCTCATCATGATCCAAATTACTTGAAACTTGAGCTTTTAGTTTTTAACTTTTATATTTAAGACTTATATTTCCTTATTCGTGTGCAAATTTATATAACTTTTACTTATGTTTAAGACCTATTTTTTCTTATTCGTGCGTTACTTCATTGCACTAATGGTTTCTTGAGTACTTAAAAATTTAAATTCTAATTCTAATAATTAACAGACATGTGTACTACTTATGACATATATCCAACACAATAATGCTACCATAAATATTATACGAATAAGAAAACTACCATAAACGAGTGCCGCAATGCAAAGTGTCGCCCCCGCCGGATCGCGCGGGCATCATACTAGTTTTATGTAATGTTTAAGGTTTATGTTTTATTTTATGTAATATTTAAGTTTTATGTTTCATTTTACGTAATGTTAAAGGTTTGTGTTTTATTTTTATGAAATGGTTAAGTTTTTATGTTTAATTTTTATGATTTATTTTATATTTGACTTTATTTAAATTAAAAAATGGTTTTGACGTGGGTAGATGTCACCGGTGTTTACTTGTTAATGAGTACTTTTAATCAAATTTTACATGACGGAACTGGTTAAACCTGTCACACCCCGACCCGCAGCGGAATAAGAGTCGGGGCATAATTGGGTTATCACCAAAGCTCATGATGTTTACTAAAATGTTTCATATTTATTAAATTCAAATTACATCTTAAATATCCAAATCAAAATTCATACAATTACAAGGAAATGAAACTATGTAAACAATCCAAAGCTTAAACTGGTTTATTCTTCTATGCCTTCCTATGTGTTTCTTGCCTCAGCTGGATCACCTGTATCATGTGTAAAACGGGGGATATTTTGGGTCAACAAAAGTTGCGAGTGAACCTTGATAAAACATTGTTATTAATTTCTTGTTTTGTTTAATATGGAAAATTTGTGCAATAATCACATGTGAGCAAACATATATAATTAAACAAACACAAACCACTTTGAATGAGTATATGATATGAATGATGATGATGTGAGATCAAGGCTCAATCAAACGGAGCCGATCTTATGAGGCACCTGATGCTCAACTCGTCTCCCACGGGGAACTGATGGGCCTAATGAAATGTGTGCACTGAAAATGATAAATCCAAACTACATATAATCCACACAACAATTGATACACATTTGATACACATTTGATCACGGATATGATGGATGCACAAGTGTTTAAATATAATAAAGAATTAAACGACACATGATACACCCCAAAACATGATTAAAACGGGGAATTTGTAGAGATTCACTCACATTGGGTGCATTCTTTGATGACGTTGGATGCGCACGAATTTTAGGATTTGATTGACGAGGGAAAAACTAACATAAAAGAATGACGAAATGATTCGGTAAGTAAATGGATTTTATTTGAGATTAATACTTTTAACTCATAATGTTAATGGGATTTTTAGATTTATTTTTGTGAGTTTAAGGAAATTTTCTAACTTTAAAAATCTTATTTTTAGGTATTTTTAAATAATTTTCTAATTAAATAAATAAATAAAAAGAAATACAAATTTGACTTTTTGACCGTTGACCGTTGACCAGTCGGACTGTGTTTTTATATGCGCTGAGTGAGGTTCGAACTCGGGACCTCTCGTATACGTGCACGCAGCTCTACCAACTTAGCTACGTGTCTAACCCGAAATATTCTCTGTTTCAATTATATTTATATACTAATTAATTTTAAACTTATTTGGTTTTTATTAAAAATGATTTATATGGCCGAACCGGTTGCAGGGACCCGGAGTTGAACTCGGGTCCTTCGGTTCGACTGCGCACAGCCCAACCAGTTGGGCTGTGTGTCAAATCTGTTTAACTTATGGATTATATTATTCTTATAAACATTCTGTGACTTGATCTGATTAAGTTTTAAAAATGTTGGTTTTATTTCTAAAAGTCGGTAACGTGTGCGATTCGAACCCGGGACGTGTGTATTGTTTGTGCACACAGTCCACCGCTGGACTGTGTGTCTAACCCGTTCGAATATCCAGTTTTAATTATATTTAAACCTATACTCGACTTCATCTTCTTCGTTTACAAAAACACAGAACAGTGAAATCCGACTGTTCTGTTTAAATCGATCATCAAGACTTATAATTGGTTGGAATGAAATAGATAAAGAAGATTATGGAATAAAATGTACCAAAACAGAATGTTTTCTCAGATTTCCGGCAAGAGTCGTCGGCTCTGATTGGTGATTTCCGGCTGAGTGAATTGATTAACAGTTTTGATCAATGTGTTGTGCAATTAAGTTATTAAACAAGAGATATCAAGAGAGTTTAGATGATTGTACCGATCGACAGTGAGACTTTGGATTTTCAGTGATTTTCCGGTGAGTGCGGGAATTTCCGGCAACGTTGTCTGAGACAGATTCTGGTTGAACGATTTAGGTTAATACATGCCGAATAATGGATTACAAACAAAAGAGTCGAGAACTTTACCGATTTGAAGTAAGTCTCGGTTTTCCGGTGAAAGTCCGGCGAATGCAGAATATCTCCGGCGACGTGTTTTGGGATGAATAAAGCTTCGGAAACGATCGTGGTTCTGAGCGAAAGGATTTCCAGAGTGTTCAAGTGGGTATTTATAGTGGAAACAGGCTGAATTGGGTTTGAATTGAGTCAAGGTTCGTGATTGAAGATTTCCGTCGGTTATGACGGAAATTGACTGTCGGCAACGGTTATAACCGACGTCGACATCAATTTGTGCGGTTCAGTCAAAAGGAATTTGGCCAAAATCGCGGATTGCCGGATTTTCCGGTGATTGCGAGTTCTGGCGCGCTGATTACCGGATTTGACTTTCGGGTTTTATTATATATGTTATTTGTTTCCATGTTTATCACAAAAGCAATGTGTGGCGGAGCGGTGAGTTGTGTGTTTGGATTTGTGGGTGACCCGGGTTCGAAACCCGGCGTCTCCATATATTTTTTATTCACGATTTATTATTAATTATGAATTATGGTTTTTAAAATATATTTATTAATTATGTATTGTTTAAAATTAATACGAACCATAAATACGCAACGAAATTTATAACTGGATATTTGATTGATAAACGAAGCGGGTTTTGAAAACCCGTTTTTCGACGAATGTTACAGTATCCCCTACTTTTAGAAATTTCGTTCCGAAATTTAGGTAGTAGTGGTAACAGGAAAAAGATGCGGGTATTTTTCGCGCATTGAGTCTTCACGTTTCCAAGTAAACTCGGGTGCTCGTTTTGACTCCCAACGTACCCTGACAATTGGAATACGACTTCGTCTTAAACGCTTCTCTCCGAAGTCCATGATTTCTACTGGTCTTTCAATGAAGTGCATAGATTCATTGATCTGAATATCTTCTAGAAGAATATGGAGGTTTTCGTCGGCGAGGCACTTCTTCAAGTTTGATACGTGGAATGTGGGATGAATTCTGTTGAGCTCTTCTGGTAGGTCAAGCTTGTATGCTACAGGACCTACTCTTTCGAGTATCTTGAAAGGTCCTACGTAGCGTGGTGCTAGCTTGCCCTTCTGGCCAAAACGAACCACTCCCTTCCACGGTGATACTTTTAAAAGTACTTGATCCCCAATGTCAAACTCCAAGGGCTTTCGTCGTTTATCTGCATAACTCTTTAGACGACTTTGAGCCGCTAGAAGATTGTTTCGAATTTGAATGACCTTGTCGGTTGTTTCTTGAATTAACTCTGGACCGGTGATTTGTGATTCCCCAATTTCGTGCCAACATACCGGAGATCGGCACTTACGACCATATAAAGCTTCGAAAGGAGCCATGCCGATACTTGAATGATAGCTATTGTTGTACGAAAATTCAACTAATGGTAGATGAGCGTCCCAATTCCCTTTGAAGTCTATGACACATGCTCGAAGCATGTCTTCAAGAGTTTGGATGGTGCGTTCAGATTGTCCATCAGTTTGAGGATGAAAAGCGGTACTGAGGTCTAATCGTGTACCCAGGGCGGTTTGTACGACTCGCCATGTTTGTGAAGTGAAACGACCATCACGGTCTGAAATGATACTTAAAGGTATGACGGCTTACGATCTCGCTGATGTAGATACGAGCTAACTTCTCGTTTTTGAAGTCCTCGCGGATCGGTATGAAGTGAACTGATTTTGTAAGACGATCAATGATTACCCATATGGTGTCATACCCACTGGAGGTGCGAGGTAACCCGGTAATGAAGTCCATGGTTATGTTTTCCCACTTCCATACAGGTATTTCAGGTTGGACTAGAAGTCCTGAAGGTCTTTGATGTTCAGCTTTTACTTTGGAACAGGTAAGGCACTTGGAAACAAAAACAGCGATATCCTTTTTCATGCCCGGCCACCAGTAGGTGTATCGTAGGTCTTGATACATCTTGTCGGCTCCTGGGTGTACAGAGTATCGTGTTTTGTGCGCCTCATTCATAAGGAAATCACGAAGGTTATCGCGATCGGGAATCCATATGCGATTTAAATAGTATAGAATACCGTCGGATTTGGTTTCGATTTTGAGTTCAGCTCCACACGACAGCTCATCGCGTACATCATTTTCTGTTACAGAAATATGTTGAGCTGCTCGGATTCGATCTTTGATGTCGGTTATGATTTGCGAACAGAGAAGACGAATGGAGTTCGCATAACCTTTTCGACTGAGCGCATCGGCCACTACGTTTGCCATGCCAGGATGATACCGGATTTCACAGTTGTAGTCGTTGAGAAGTTCGACCCATCTTCGTTGCCTCATATTCAACTCCTTTTGGTTGAAGATATGTTGGAGAATTTGTGGTCAGTGTATATTTCACACTTGGTACCATAGAGGTAATGTCTCCATATCTTGAGAGCGAACACAACGGCTCCAAGTTCCAGGTCGTGGGTGGTGTAATTCTTCTCATGAACTTTGAGTTGCCTAGAAGCATAGGCTATCACTTTTCCTCTTTGCATTAATACACAGCCTAGACCTTGCCCTGATGCGTCACAATATACTACAAAGTCTTCGCAACCTTCAGGGAGTGTGAGGATAGGTGCATCACAAAGTTTTTGCTTAAGAGTTTGGAAGGCTTCTTCTTGTTTAGGTCGCCATATGAAGGGTTTTCCTTTATGAGTCAAAGCCGTGAGTGGTACAGCAATACGAGAACAATTGGCAATGAAGCGGCGATAGTAACCAGCCAAACCAAGAAATGACCTTACTTCGGTAGGGGTACGTGGCGCTTGCCATTCCTGTACTGCCTTGATTTTTGAAGGATCGACATGTATTCCCTTGTCATTGATGACATGTCCAAGGAATTGTACTTCTCTTAACTAGAATTCGCATTTTGAGAATTTAGCGTAGAGCTTTTCAGTCCTTAAGAGTGTAAGGATGAGTCGAAGGTGTCGTTCATGATCGGATTTAGACTTGGAGTAGATAAGGATATCGTCGATGAAGACTATGACGAAACGGTCGAGGTAGGGTTTGCATACCCTATTCATTAGATCCATGAATACAGCGGGGGCGTTGGTTAAACCGAATGGCATGACCATGAATTCGTAATGACCATAACGAGTCCGGAAGGCGGTCTTTGGGACGTCTTCTTCATGTACTCTGAGCTGATGATAACCAGAACGAAGGTTCGATTTTTGAAAAGCAGGTGGCGCCTTGAAGTTGGTCTAGGAGGTCATCGATGTGAGGTAGTGGATAGCAATTTTTAACCGTTAACTTGTTGAGTTCTCTATAATCAATGCACATGCGAAACGTTCCATCTTTCTTCTTCACAAAGAGAACAGGTGCACCCCAAGGCGAGGAGCTAGGACGTATGAATCCTTTGTCAGTCAGTTCCTGCAGTTGACTGGCCAGCTCTTGCATTTCGGATGGGGCTAACCTATAAGGAGATTTTGCGACTGGTGTAGCGCCAGGTACAAGATCGATGCGGAATTCGACTTCTCTCACAGGAGGGAGTCCTGAAATGTCGTCGGGAAAGACTTGTGGGAATTCTTTCACAACTGGGATATCTTCGAGTTTCCTTTCCTTGTTTCCCTTTTTGACGACGTGAGTTAGGAATGCGACATAGTTCTTGCGGAGATATCTTCGGGCTTGAAGGCAGGACATTAGTTTGAGTCCTTTCGAAGGGGTTTCTCCAAAAATAAGTAGAGTCTGACCGTCTACAAGAGGAATGCGAATGAACTTTTCGCGGCACACTACTTCAGCGTGATGCTGGCTGAGCCAGTCCATACCGATTATAATATCGAAACTTCCCAACTTCATAGGAATGAGGTCAACTGGAAAATCGTGATCGTTTATAGTGAGGGTACAATTTCGTATAATAGAATTTAATGAAACGGGCTTTCTGTCAGCAACTTCCACCGTTAGAGATTCCATGAGATTATCACGAGTTTGGTTGAGGATAGGTTCGAATTCTAAGGACACAAACTCTTATCCGTGCCAGTATCGAATAACATGGATGCATAACTACCATTGATGAGAAATGTACCGTTAACCACGTTGTTGTCAGCCCTAGCATGGTTGGCATTGATGTTGAAAGCTTTTCCTCTGGCAGGTGGAGGAGCTTGGTTAGCTTGGTTTACTGGGTTCGCTTGAGCTTGGACATGGATGATGTTCACCAAGCGTGGACAAGTGTTCCTGAATGGTTTGGGTCTCCACAGTTGTAACAAGCTCGCATGGGTTGCATTATGGGGTAGTTGGGTTGGTAGTAAGTTTGGGCTGCATGTGGTGTAGGTGGTAAAAATAGGGGTTGTTGAGCTTGACCCACTATCTGATTTTGGGTTTGGGTTTGAAGTTGATTGCGGTTCATCCGTTGAAGGATACGACAGGTTTGGATGGTGTGACCTGCACGGCCCAACTTGTGCAATGTTGGCAAGGAGCTTCGGGAGGGTGATGGTACTGACAACGGTTGCATTTTGGGTGTGGGCCGGTGTATGGCTTTTTAAATGGTGCAGTCGAAGGAGCAATTTGGGTGATTGGTGCAGCGGTGATAAGAGGGTTGGTTTGAGTGACACCAAAATTCTTGCTGTTTCGTTTCCTCTTACCAGCAAACTTTGAGGAGGAGATTGAGTGGTTGGTAGTTGGGGTCTCTGTGGGTGCTTTCTTCTTTTCATCCTTGAATTTGCAGTTTCGGATACGATTCTCAGTAAGTTCTGCAGCTAGTTCCATTGCGGCTTCAAGTGTTGCAGGCAAAGTGCTTAGAACCGAGTGTTGAATTTTCGAGGGAAGACCTCGAATGTAATGTTCAACCAAGCGGTACACGGGGGTGAACAGATTAGATCATCTGGTTTAGTTCGAGAAATCTCTTGTTATAGGAAGTGTGATCGCCTTCCTTTTGTTTTAGCGCGTGGAATTCATCTTCTAACTTTTTGATTTCGCTTCTTGGACAGAAGCATCTTGTCATGAGTTCCCTTAACTCTTCCCATGTTAAGGCCATGGGTCTTCAATTCCTCGTTTACCCTTTTCTGTGTTCCACCAGGTAAGGGCTACCCCAAACAGTCTTCCAGTTGCATAACGTACCTTGCGATCCTCGGGACAATCGCAATTGAGGAAAGTGTTCTCCATTTCTTCAAACCAGTGAAGGAGAGCAGTAACACCTTCGGTCCCTTCATACTTTGGGGGATCGCAAGATTTGAAGTGTTTGTAGGAGCACTTTTTGGAGGGAGGGTTGGCGACGCTCTGGTCTTCTTGATTGGGAGGGTTGATGGGATTTGCGGTGAGGGCTTGTTGAACTTGAATTACGATGTCAGGAAGCACTGCAGCCATTTTTTTAGCAATTTGTGTGGCCAAGCGTTCATTGGATCTTCCTGACTTTCTACCTCCACGTAGTTGCCTAGCCGACATCTACAGGAACATACATAGGAAGATTGTGAGTTTAAGAAGTTTCTAGGTGTCATGTGTCGTTAAAAGGATAAAAATAACATAACTAACAATAATGCAACTACATCCATAGGATGTCTTGGGTTTGCTCATGTTTGGGCCTCCAATGTCCCCCATACCATCGCCTGTGTAGCCATGTGGGCCCCCATGACTATTGGGCTTGGTAGGATTCACATTGGTGTTGGCGGATTAACACTCGCATCACCCGAATGAAAACCGTAAAATATGATTGCGAGATGTATGGTAGGAGGGTGTCCAGGTGTAGACACAATGACAACTCAAAGTGGGGTTAGCTCACACGACGTTTGGTATAGCATGATTTGGCCTAATAGGTCCTTCGTACTCTCATCGTTAGTCCCCAGGTAGGCAAACTGGTCCTTTATTTTGGATTTATACGAATGCCAAGCCTAGACAGGACGTTCCGACTACGGTACTCGTACCCTTCCAGTTACTACATGCCCGTCATGAGAACTCACTTTGATGTGATTTGAAAATACAAAAATCATTGCAAAAATCATGGGAATTGTGAGGTGTGTGCTCTCATGGATATGATATGTTATGAGGATATGATTTATGATGAGCATTGTATAATAACATGTATTTGTAAGCATGCTTGCATAACATTGAGTGTAAACATAAAGCATATAAACATCATGAATTTTGTATGTAACGCTATAAACAATTTAAAATTTTAATCAACTATAGTATAGGCTCTAAGGGTCTAATAACATATCCTATATCCCTATAGACATGGCTCTGATACCAATCTGTCACACCCCGACCCGCAGCGGAATAAGAGTTGAGGCAGAATTGGGTTATCACCAAAGCTCATGATGTTTACTAAAATGTTTCATATTTATTAAATTCAAATTACATCTTAAATATCCAAATCAAAATTCATACAATTACAAGGAAATGAAACTATGTAAATAATCCAAAGCTTAAACTGGTTTATTCTTCTAGGCCTTCCTATGTGTTTCTTGCCTCAGCTGGATCACCTGTATCATGTGTAAACGGGGGATATTTTGGGTCAACAAAAGTTGGCGAGTGAACCTTGATAAAACATTGTTATTAATTTCTTGTTTTGTTTAATATGGAAAATTTGTGCAATAATCACATGTGAGCAAACATATATAATTAAACAAACACAAACCACTTTGAATGAGTATATGATATGAATGATGATGAATGTGAGATCAAGGCTCAATCAAACGGAGCCGATCTTATGAGGCACCTGATGCTCAACCCGTCTCCCACGGGGAACTGATGGGCCTAATGAAATGCGTGCACTGAAAATGATAAATCCAAACTACATATAATCCACACAACAATTGATACACATTGATACCATTTGATCACGGATATGATGGATGCACAAGTGTTTAAATATAATAAAGAATTAAACAACACATGGTACACCCAAAACATGATTAAAACGGGGAATTTGTAGAGATTCACTCACATTGGGTGCGTTCTTTGATGAAGTTGGATGCGCACGAATTTTAGGATTTGATCGACGAGGGAAAAACTAACCTAAAATAATGATGAAATGATTCGGTAAATAAATGGATTTTATTTGAGATTAATACTTTTAATTCATAATGTTAATGGGATTTTTAGATTTATTTTTGTGAGTTTAAGGAAATTTTCTAACTTTAAAAATCTTATTTTTAAGTATTTTTAAATAATTTTCTAATTAAATAAATAAATAAAAAGAAATACAAATTTGACCTTTTGACCGTTGACCGGTCGGACTGTGTTTTTATATGCGCTGAGTGAGGTTCGAACTCGGGACCTCTCGTATACGTGAAACGCAGCTCTACCAACTGAGCTACGTGTCTAACCCGAAATATTCTCTGTTTTAATTATATTTATATACTAATTAATTTTAAACTTATTTGGTTTTTATTAAAAATGATTTATATGGCCGAACCGGTTGCAGGGACCCGGAGTCGAACTCGGGTCCTTCAGTTCGACTGCGCACAGCCCAACCAGTTGGGCTGTGTGTCAAATCTGTTTAACTTATGGATTATATTATTCTTATAAACATTCTGTGACTTGATCTGATTAAGTTTTAAAAATGTTGGTTTTATTTCTGAAAGTCGGTAACGTGTGCGATTCGAACCCGGGACGTGTGTATTGTTTGTGCATGTCACACCCCGACCCGCAGCGGAATAAGAGTCGGGGCATAATTGGGTTATCACCAAAGCTCATGACATTTACTATTATGTTTCATATTTAATAAAGTAAAAATTACATTTTCAAATATCCAAACATGTTCATTCAATACAAAGGAAATAAACCAAGCATAACAATCCCAACACTAAATCGTTTTATTCTTCTAGTCCAAATCCTATGTGTTCCTAGCTGCAGCTGCTTCACCTGTATCATGTGTAAAATGGGAGTTTTTGGGTCAACATATGTTGGCGAGTGAACCTTATTAGATAAACATTTGTTAATGATTTTATGGTTAGTTTATCAATGAAAAATTGTGCATAATCATAGATGAGCAATTGTAAATAATCAAGTAATGGCAAATAGCAGTCACAACTATAACATACAATAACACATGGCAGCATACATGAACATACCAACATCATACTGTAAATAACATAAATGAAATGTGCGATCAAGGCTCAATCAAACGGAGCCGATCTATTGCATGTACTGAAAATGAAAATGTCTGTGCGATCAAGGCTCAATCAAACGGAGCCGATCGTATTGCATGTACTGAAAATGAAAATGTCTGTGCGATCAAGGCTCAATCAAACGGAGCCGATCGTATGTGGGCACGCCAGGTTCAACCTCATAATGAAATGGGGAACATGCTCAACGCTCATAAATGGGAAGCGGCGGCCTATGAAATTGCATGTACTGAATAATAAATTGCATCCAATGATAACTACTTAACAGCAACAAACTGAATACACAAGTTCATGTTATGATATATGCACAATGGTTTAGTAATTATATATATATACAAAGACACATGATACACCCCAAAACGTGATTAAAACGGGGAATTTGTAAGATTCACTCACATTGGGTGCGTTGGATTGGAGATGGTGAGATGCGCACGATTTAGATGAGCGAATCAACGAGGAATACCAACCTAAATAATAATGGAAAAATATAATAAATGGATGGATTTTATTAAGGATTTTAATGAAATTTTTAGATATATTTTTGTGAGTTTATAGCTAGTTTCTATCTTTAAAAATGTTATCTTTAAGTATTTTTAATTGATTTTTAAATTAAATTAAATAAATAAAAATATAAAAAAAATATTATTTTTTTAGCGTTGACCGTTGACCGTTGACGGTTCGGTCAGCGAATAAATCTGCGCCGGGTGAGATTCGAACCGGCGACCTCCCGTTCGCGTGCACGCAGCTCTACCAACTGAGCTACGTGTCCAACCCGAACTAATCTCGTTTTTAATTATATTTATACACTTATTCGATTTAACCGAATTTCCTTTATTTGCAAAAACATTTTAACTCAATCGACCGGTGCTCGTGACGGGTTTCGAACGCGCGACGTGTAGTTCATGTTGCACACAGTCCACCGCTAGGGCTGTGTGTCTAACCCGGTTATTATCTCGGTTTTTATTATACTTAACGACTATCTGAGTTAACCCGGTTTAGTTTTTTTGATCAAAAAGGCATTTTATTACACAAGGTGTGCGTGTAGCAGGGATCGAACTCGGGACGTGTATAGTTTTTGTTTGCACACAGTCCACCGCTGGACTGTGTGTCTAACCCGTTTATAATTTCGATTTTTATTAATCTTATGTCATCACTGAACTTCGTCTTCTTCATTATAAACGCAGACATCAATCAAACAACCGATTCGTGATTAATTTAGTTAATAAACATGATGTCCAGTTTGAATGCATTGAACCGAAAAGTTTGGGGAAAGAAGATACCGCACAGATTGTCTTCTTCAGAGAGTCCGGCGAAACTTGTCGGCTCTGTTTTTGAAACCTTCGGCTGAGAGAATCTATTAACAGGTTTAAGGGATTAGATGTGAAATTGAACTAATGAGTATTGATTATCAGTACGTTGGAATGTGCATACCGGTAATCAACGAGTTTCCGACGATTCCAGGAGTTTTCCGGCGAGCACAAAAGTCCAGCAATGTCGTCTGTGGTTGATTTTGAGCGATGGGTTAATGTTAGTAAGGTTCTAACAATAGATTGAAACCGTAAAGTAGAAGTATTTTACCGGTTTGAGTTGAATACGGTTTTCCGGCGACTTTTGCAGAGAATTCCGGCGAGATGTTTTAGGCGCTCTCATGGTCTGAAAATGCGACGAAAAGGAAATAGAGTATTGGTATGATATCTTTGAATCGCGAGAGTGTCTGGAGTTTGTGTAATTCTGAACTTGATGTTCTCTTTCGGTTTTAAAATCAACAATGATGAGTCTTTAAGTTTAATCAATTTCCGATTGATTAAAAACCGTCGTGCATCGGTTATAAACTGAATGTGTGAGGTAAACAATCGATTTGACGCTTGGTTTGCCGATTACCGTTCTCAGATGGCGCCATCGGTTTTAACTGAGTTTGTGTATAAAATTCATTTGTGTTCCTAGAGTTAGAAGAAAACACAATGTGGCGGAGTGGTTTAGGGAGTGAGTGTTAAGTTGTTGAAGTGTCTTGGCTGACCCGGGTTCGAATCCCGGCACTTCATTATTTTTTTATTTATTTTATTTTAACTTTTTATCAAATATAATTTTTATAGTTTAGTTTATTTATTAATTATGTATCGTTTTAACTCAAAATAATCATAAATATTTAATGTAATTTTATAACTTGGTACTTGATTACAAAACAGAGCGGGTTTTGAAGACCCGATTTTTACAAATGTTACAGTGCACACAGTCCACCGCTGGACTGTGTGTCTAACCGTTCGAATATCCAGTTTTAATTATATTTAAACCTACACTCGACTTCATCTTCTTCGTTTACAAAAAATAGAACAGTGAAGTCCGATGTTCTGTTTAAATCGATCATCAAGACTTATAATTGGTTGGAATGAAATAGATAAAGAAGATTATGGAATAAAATGTACCAAAACAGATGTTTTCTCAGATTTTCGGCAAGAGTCGTCGGCTCTGATTGGTGACTTCCGGCTAAGTGAATTGATTAACAGTTTTGATCAATGTGTTGTGCAATTAAGTTACTAAACAAGAGATATCAAGAGGGTTTAGATGATTGTACCGATCGACAGTGAGACTTCGGATTTTCAGTGATTTTCCGGTGAGTGCGGGAATTTCCGGCAACGTTGTCTGAGACAGATTCTGGTTGAACGATTTAGGTTAATACATGCCGAATAATGGATTACAAACAAAAGAGTCGAGAATTTTACCGATTTGAAGTAAGTCTCGGTTTTCCGGTGAAAGTCCGGCGAATGCAGAATATCTCCGGCAACGTGTTTTGGGATGAATAAAGCTTCGGAAACGATCGTGGTTCTGAGCGAAAGGATTTCCAGAGTGTTCAAGTGGGTATTTATAGTGGAAACAGGCTGAATTGGGTTTGAATTGAGTCAAGGTTCGTGATTGAAGATTTCCGTCGGTTATGACGGAAATTGACTGCCGGCAACGGTTATAACCGATGTCGACATCAATTTGTGCGGTTCAGTCAAAAGGAATTTGGCCAAAATCGCGGATTGCTGGATTTTCCGGTGATTGCGAGTTCTGGCGCGCTGATTACCGGATTTGACTTTCGGGTTTTATTATATATGTTATTTGTTTCCATGTTTATCACAAAAGCAATGTGTGGCGGAGCGGTGTGTTGTGTGTTTGGATTTGTGGGTGACCCGGGTTCGAAACCCGGCGTCTCCATATATTTTTTTATTCACGATTTATTATTTAATACGAACCATAAACACGCAACGAAATTTATAACTGGATATTTGATTGATAAACGAAGCGGGTTTTGAAAACCCGTTTTTCGACGAATGTTAAAAACCGGATACGGGAAGCTTTCCCGGCTGAATCATACCGGTAAATTAAGGAATGGTAACGAAGTTGTATTGCCGGTAAATTGGCTTATACCGGTTTAAACCAGCATACAGGTACCGGGTCAAAAATCAAAAGTTAAAATTTGTACTTTTAATCTTTTATAAGCCCAAAAGGTGACGATTTACACTTTTAGTAAAATCTAGCGATCAAAAAGGTATCAATAGTGAATTTTTGGATTATTATTTTTTTATTATGATTTAACTTTTGGAACATTTTTCATTATGAAATAATGTAGTTTTGAATTATTTTTAGTATTTTAAGGGTTAATTAGTCAATCCGGTTGTACCGTCCAGTACAACCCGGTTCAACCGGTTAAACCATTTCTATGCCAAACCCGTTACGATTTAAAAACCGGTTTTTAAAACATTGCTTAAAATTAAAGATTGGTTAATTTTAGTAGTTTTTTTGGTAAAATACCTCATGTTGTTGTTTAACTCTAAGGTCTTGGGTATCCTAACACTTGGGACGTTAAAGAAGACATGACATGGTAACAAACATTGCACACCACTCCATTCTTATATTGAGAGGTGTTAAAGGGGTTATTTAACATATTAACGGGATGCTAAGAGATTGAATTAATTTTATTTTTTTTAAACTAGAAAACACTAAAAATGAGGTTAGGTAGAGTTAACGAGATTAAACTATTTCTTTGAGATGAGGTGGAGTGAAATGAGAAAAAAATGGATGACGTGTCACCTAGGTGGAGTGGAGGAGGGTTAAAATAACCAATGCCTAACAGATAGAGCACAACACACACACATGTATTAGATTCTTTTAAACTCGGGAGGCTAGTCAAGTATGATATTTAAAGCGTATATTTGAGTTTTTTTTTTTATTAACAGAACTTCAATTTGGGCTCAAACTTAAGTTTTTAACGAACGGATGTCGAATAACTCGCAAACGTCTTAATCTTATACATGTCTATTTACAATTTTAAATAAGTGGCACATAAAATAACTTTATGGTTAGGTGCTTTTTGTAAGTGGTTTAAGATTACATAACATCAATTGTAACCTTAGGGAGAAAGTCCACTACAACGTATGTATGAGATTAAAAGATAAAGTAACCTCTGTAGCATTGACGTTGGATGGATTGTAGGAGATATATGGGCTTTTTGTCAAGATCAATGTCTCTCTTTATATTTTCACCAATTCAAGTTGCATACCATCCGATCCATAAAGGTACCAAACACTTTCATCATTTGTGTCACTTTGCTTGTTGCCTTGTAATTATGACTTGGAACACTTTTGTTTATTTTTGTATGTATGTGACTCATGTCGAAAGTGGACAATTGTATACTACGGTTAAAATACAAAACTTACAAACGAGCTGATGATGAAACGGGCCTATTTTTGGCAAGGCGGACGAAAATCCCAAAATGGTTAGGGCTCGTTCTATGATATCAAATGTGGTTGGAGAAAATAGTGAATTCGAGCTACTATACATTATATTATACAACATATATAATAAAGGAACTTTTAATAGTGTGTGGACGTTAACCTTGGCTGGTTTGCTAACGTGTTGTAGTTATTTTTTTTTTCTGTTTTTCAAAAACTAACTGCTTCTAAAAATGTATTTTTTTTCTGTTTTTTTTACAGTTTTCGTTTTATCCGCTACACTTTACTCAAGTTATTTTTTTTCTTTAACTAATTTACATTTATAAAACTGAACTTTTGTAAAGTTATTATACATCCCTTAAACTTTAATAAAGTTAGTTTTTAACCAGATTACACGTATACTATATTTTCTACGCGTAAACCGAAACGATACCGACTGAATTAGCGTAGCATCACGCCGTGAATGCGACCCCCAGATCTTACTAAAAACAAATGAAAATTACTTGCAACTAGCAGAATTCTCCTGCGCGTTGTGGCTACATGCCCAAAAAATATCCACCATAAAACGAATACCGGTATTAATGTTGTTTGGTCATAATGGGCTTGACCGCTAACGACACTCACTATAACTTACAATTCAAAAAAAACTTTATACAACTTTCATTTTCAGCAAAATTTACAATAAAATATCAAGGAAAAAAATGTAAACACAACTACGAAAAAAAAGTTAACAAAGTAACTAAAATATAAATGGGTTAGAAATGTTTATTATTTACAGTAGGGTATTAAATAAAAATTAAATGGGTTAAAATAATTTATTATTTATAGTATAAATGTTATTTTAATTAATGTGTTAAACTAATTTATTTTTTATTGTACAGAGGTATTAAATACTTAACGGGTTAAAAGCGTTCATGTGAGTAAGTTGAAATTTGACAAATGTTATATAATATATAAGGCGTGCCAAGGCACTCCATAGTTAGGCTCCTACGGGTTCTAAATCACGCCAGAACATTGTTGCCACCCTTGCGGGTATAACTGACGGGTTTGGCTAGCTAGCAGGAGTACCCGCTCAAGATTTCGGATTTCAATGCGTTGACTCTACTTGTTTTGACATTCGGACCAAATTTTGACCGTTACTTTGTATCAAAAAAAAATAATTCAAATAATCAATTAACTTTCTCTATTTAACCAACTATTCCATTATTCTAATATACCCCAACCACATAAACTCTCTCAATTTTGTATTTCCATCTACACAAATCTCCTCTCAAAATGTCAACGAACTCATGGACCAAATAGGAAGATATCGCGTTGACTATGTCTTATATTGCATCCCATCACGAACGCTCGTCCTCTTGTAGAAGTGTATCATCTTGGAACCGGGTGTTCCAACAATTTTGTATCCATGTTGGTGTGACCACCCAAAACGTATATCAACTAAACTCACGTATCTTGTTTATCTGTCTCAAATGTACAAGATTCCATGGGAGATTCATCAACGTGGAAAATCCCGATGACGTTTCGAAATCGGAAGTCATTCAAGTGGCACTTGTGGACTACAAACACGCCTACAACAAGGACTTTGAGCACATTTCGGCGTGACAAATTATTAGGGTGTATGTTTAGGTTTTATGTTTTATTTTTATGTAATGTTTAAGTCTTATGTTTTATATATACTATATTATAATGCATGAGGGAGGAGTATTATAAGATACCAAAAAAATAAGAACTTATTCCCTCTTTACTTATAAAAACACCTCTAAAATGTGGGTAACTTAGTCTTTTAAACACTAATTATATTTTAGTCTCTAGTATTATTACACTTAAATCCCTCTATTTTAACAAAATTATGCCTAATTATTTACACTTATCCTTTTCCACAACAAACTTATAATTATATTATTTATTCTTGACATATCTTATAAACTATAATGTTTAAAAAGAATCCAAAGATGCCGTGATAACCTACTCATTTTTGTCGACGTTTTGGTAGTTGTCTTGGTCAGTATTGTTATGTGGATTAAAATGTACAAGTGGATAATGCATTAGTGTACAAGTGATTAAAGCAATATGTCCTATTATATTTCAAATGCTCAAAACTCTCTATGTTGTTGTCATTATTATCAATTTAATAATATTCCAACCCTTTTCACTCTAATTTTCTTTTGATTAAGATTTTTCACCAATTTATTTCAGCGACTAGATTAAATTTCGAAACTTGCATATAAGGGTTTGATAAGAGCTTTGTTCGTATACTGTATGTTTATGTATTTACTTGGTTGGGTGCATACACTTATATGGGTTAGCATCTAGTAAATTGACATCAAACAAACTCACTTGTTTTATCTAACTGGCCAAATTAAAAAAAACTTTATACAATACAATATTCAACAAAATGGAATTTTAGTTTTCATAAAAAAATTATATAAACGTTTTTAGAAGCATTTTCGTTTTCATAAAACCCTTTTTACTTATAAAACGTTTTTTTATAAGTTTGGTAAATAAGTTTTCCACCAACAAACTTTTAGAAAAAAACTCTATAATATAAACATAATACATCTTCAAAAAATGAATACCAGATGGTTTTGCATTTTTTAGGGATTGTAACTTCAAAAATACTCTTATAGATAATATTAGTTAGTTGAAAAAAGCTACAGGTTATTCAATTTGTTGGTTTATATAATATAATATAACATAACATAACATAATATAATATAATATAATTCATTAGTTTTTTTCACTTTCATAAATTTCTTGCTCTTTAGAATTTTTGGTTTACAGGTACGTTGATTTTTTGTTGTTTATAACTTTGATTTATTCTTCTATGCTCACACTTAACATTCAAATCTTTACACAGGTATGTATATTTCTAAAACATGATATATTTTTTTTTTGTTTCTATATTATGTTTAATTGTGAACGTCGTGTTTTATATTATATTATATATAACGATAACATGATAAAAATATGTAACTAAAATACTTAATATTTTTTCAGTTCCCCAAATTGCTCTAGTTACAGTTACTACTAATGTATCAGTTAAAAAGGAGAACAGAGAAGAAACTCATCCTCCAAAGGATGTAACAATCAAACAAGAAGAGATACAAGAAATTCTGGAGAACGCTGATCTCGATGATGACTGGTGGTGTTACAATATAGATGACATCCTTGAGATTTTTAAGCCGTATGATTACTAAATTGATCTCATCATGATCCAAATTACTTGAAACTTGAGCTTTTAGTTTTTAACTTTTATATTTAAGACTTATATTTCCTTATTCGTGTGCAAATTTATATAACTTTTACTTATGTTTAAGACCTATTTTTTCTTATTCGTGCGTTACTTTATTGCACCAATGGTTTCTTGAGTACTTAAAATTGAATTCTAATTCTAATAATTAACAGACATGTGTACTACTTATGACATATATCCAACACAATAATGCTACCATAAATATTATACGAATAAGAAAACTACCATAAACGAGTGCCGCAATGCAAAGTGTCGCCCCCGCCGGATCGCGCAGGCATCATACTAGTTTTATGTAATGTTTAAGGTTTATGTTTTATTTTATGTAATATTTAAGTTTTATGTTTCATTTTACGTAATGTTTAAGGTTTGTTGTTTTATTTTTGTGAAATGGTTAAGTTTTTATGTTTTATTTTTATGATTTATTTTATATTTGACTTTATTTAAATTAAAAAAATGGTTTTGATATGGGTAGATGTCACCGGTGTTTACTTGTTAATGAGTACTTTTAATCAAATTTTACATGACGGAACTGATTAAACCGGATACGGGAAGCTTTGCCGGCACGAATCATACCGGTAAATTAAGGGAATGGTAACGAAGTTTTATTGCCGGTAAATTGGCTTATACCGGTTTAAACCAGTATACAGGTACCGGGTCAAAAACTCAAAAGTTAAAATTTGTACTTTTAATCTTTTATAAGCCCAAAAGGTGACGATTTACACTTTTAGTAAAATCTAGCGATAAAAAAGGTATCAATAGTGAATTTTTGGATTATTATTTTTTTATTATGATTTAACTTTTGGAACATTTTTCATTATGAAATAGTGTAGTTTTGAATTATTTTTAGTATTTTAAGGGTTAATTAGTCAATCCGGTTGTACCGTCCAGTACAACCCGGTTCAACCGGTTAAACCATTTCTACGCCAAACCCGTTACGATTTAAAAACCGATTTTTAAAACATTGCTTAAAATTAAAGATTGGTTAATTTTAGTAGTTTTTTTGGTAAAATACCTCATGTTGTTGTTTAACTCTAAGGTCTTGGGTATCCTAACACTTGGGACGTTAAAGAAGACATGACATGGTAACAAACATTGCACACCACTCCATTCTTATATTGAGAGGTGTTAAAGGGGTTATTTAACATATTAACGGGATGCTAAGAGATTGAATTAATTTTATTTTTTTTAAACTAGAAAACACTAAAAATGAGGTTAGGTAGAGTTAACGAGATTAAACTATTTCTTTGAGATGAGGTGGAGTGAAATGAGAAAAAAATGGATGACGTGTCACCTAGGTGGAGTGGAGGAGGGTTAAAATAACCAATGCCTAACAGATAGAGCACAATACACACACATGTATTAGATTCTTTTAAACTCGGGAGGCTAGTCAAGTATGATATTTAAAGCGTATATTTGAGTTTTTTTTTTATTAACAGAACTTCAATTTGGGCTCAAACTTAAGTTTTTAACGAACGGATGTCGAATAACTCGCAAACGTCTTAATCTTATACATGTCTATTTACAATTTTAAATAAGTGGCACATAAAATAACTTTATGGTTAGGTGCTTTTTGTAAGTGGTTTAAGATTACATCACATCAATTGTAACCTTAGGGAGAAAGTCCACTACAACGTATGTATGAGATTAAAAGATAAAGTAACCTCTGTAGCATTGACGTTGGATGGATTGTAGGAGATATATGGGCTTTTTGTCAAGATCAATGTCTCTCTTTATATTTTCACCAATTCAAGTTGCATACCATCCGATCCATAAAGGTACCAAACACTTTCATCATTTGTGTCACTTTGCTTGTTGCCTTGTAATTATGACTTGGAACACTTTTGTTTATGTTTGTATGTATGTGACTCATGTTGAAAGTGGACAATTGTATACTACGGTTAAAATACAAAACTTACAAAGAGCTGATGATGAAAACGGGCCTATTTTTGGCAAGGCGGACGAAAATCCCAAATGGTTAGGGCTCGTTCTATGATATCAAATGTGGTTGGAGAAAATAGTGAATTCGAGCTACTATACATTATATTATACAACATATATAATAAAACTTTTAATAGTGTGTGGACGTTAACCTTGGCTGGTTTGCTAACGTGTAGTAGTTATTTTTTTTTTCTGTTTTTCAAAAACTAACTGCTTCTAAAAATGTATTTTTTTTTTTTTTTTTTACAGTTTTCGTTTTATCCGCTACACTTTACTCAAGTATTTTTTTTTCTTTAACTAATTTACATTTATAAAACTGAACTTTTGTAAAGTTATTATACATCCCTTAAACTTTAATAAAGTTAGTTTTTAACCAGATTACAGTATACTATATTTCTACGCGTAAACCGAAACGATACCGACTGAATTAGCGTAGCATCACGCCGTGAATGCGAAAAAATCCGTTTTAGGAATTTTTTAGCCTCTATCACTGGAGATGCTTTTAGTACTACCCAAACGATCTTAATTAAACGGTTAATCGTGTTTCGAGTCGGGTGTAGGCATGTTCGAGACGTCTATTTCGGTTTCACCTTGGATTCTTTTTTAGCAACCCTGATCCATACGACAAAAAGATGGTGCCATAATGCCTTATTAAACCGTTAGTCCACCACCCGCCCCAATGAAGCTCCAAAATGATGGTCAAAGGCGTGAAGAAAAATAATAAGAATCAAATAAGTAATCTTACTGGAAGAGTTAACCAAGAAAAACGACACTTATTGTGGATAACGGTGGGTGAATAAAAATCCAGGGGTTCATTTTGACCAAAAAGCACAGATTTCGAAACAATTTGACCCATGTGAATTTGAAATTAAAATTGACTTTTCATAGTCAAAATTTGTAAATTTATGGTTTTCGTTTCCATATGACATTCTATTACACATTATCCTGTCGTTTGATGGTCGCTCACAATCTTCATCCTTAAACCATATGTAGTGGGGCTTAAAACTAATGTCCCTTTTTTATACATGAAGTACACATGACAGTCTAGTCAACATTAGAACATTATAGGGTATTAATTTAAAATGGGTGTAATGTATAATTCCCAATGATTATCTATTTATATTTTCTAATTTTCTATTGCCCCATTCAATTAACTTTTTGATCAACAAGCATTTTAAATGAAACATCCAAAGCCACTTCTTGAAGAAAAACGCCTAGGGGATGGTGTGGTGGGCGTGGTTAGGCATTTGGGCAAAAAAAACACCCAATTCTTTTGCCACTACCATGTCTTAGTGCGTTACTCCCATTGCTTTCAAGTAAATCGTTTGAAATGATTGGATTTATGTTCACTTATTTAATAAATAAATGAACATTAATGATATCTTATTTCATTTGTGGAAACGGACACAAGACAGGTCTTATTTAGTTGTTTATGTCAGATAATGTTGTCTGTTTATTTCAACTACAATTAATCACATTGATAGTCTCTATAACTTTATACATAATATATCATTAACTTGTATATTATCTGGTTAATAATTGAAAATTAACAACACCTTGTGAGTTTATTTAATTAATGGAAACAAACATGAGATAGGTGTTGTTCACTTGTTTACGTCAGATAATGATATGTGATTATTTAACCATAGTTAATTACATAGATAGTCTTTATGACTTTATGGTAAATTATTAATTTTTTGAATGATGTTAGTCATGTTTTATTTTTTGATATTGATGTTTATAAAACTATTGGACTTTTAATTTATATTTGTTTAGTGTATAAAGGAACGGACACGAATAAACATGAATAAGTTCTTAACGAACAAATATGAATAATATATTTAATTATGTATTCGCGTTCATTCATTTATTATACTAGAGTTAAAAAAATGTCGAATTGGCAAAATACGATTTGAAAGCGCAACATTTATTTAACAAACTCAACCGAACGATTCAGGACACGTTTTCCTCATCTCTCACACACAAGTGTGAAAATAGTTGAGATTATATCAGTCGGGGGAGATAACATTAAATGATCATGGTCTCACAATCTTTAATAAGAATGCAATGAGTAGTCAAATTCATCCTCATATTCACATTCAAACTTGATGCAAACTGTAATTTCAATTCCATTTTGCAGCACGCAAACATAGAATCAACCGATTACAATTTATGTCAAAATGTAACACTTTCGAGAAATATGGTTAAAAAAATTTATATAAATTTTGTCTTGATGCAATATTGCATTATTGATTTATTGCTTCTTTCACATAAGATCAAACACTCACCAGCACCAGGTGACTTCGTGTTGTACAATGCTACAACGTGTTTTACTTTGAATAAATATATAAAATAATTAAAAAAATAAAACAAAAACAAGAAACATTTTACATTTATTTACAAAACTGCCACTCTCAACCATCTATTTAATCCCACATAAACACCCTTTACACTTCACCCCACTCATCATTTTCATCAACAAACACACCTTCAACTATTCTTCTTTTCCATGAGTTTCTCCAAAGGTATAACCTTTATAGGTTTTGCTCTTCATTTTCCACAAATCTTTAAGTTCAAGAATTTATAAAAATCTCAACTTTTGTTTCATTTTTGCAGAAAAAATGACACCCTTTGGGATTTTAGTTGTGGGTATTCTTTCAATGGCCTCTCTTGTTCAAGGAAACAAAAATGGAGGGTGGGTTAATGCTCATGCAACCTTCTATGGAGGCGGTGATGCTTCTGGCACAATGGGTACAAACTAAAATACAACCATTATGTTTTATCCTTTAAAATATTACTTTATTTTCGTATTCCGGATCAGAAACATGTGTGTTACAAATGTTAACTATACGTTTTCAAAAATACTTATTTTAAATAACATATTTTATAAAAAAAAAAAAACACTAAAGAATAAGAACCATATGAATGAAAAATATTATTATTTAATAGAAAAGACAAAAGAAAAAACTAAAGAATAAGACTTATGGTGTAATGATATTATTTACCAAATTAATGAAAATTATTATTATTTAATAGAAGAGATGCTGGAAATCGATTCTAGACTTCACTAGAAGTCGACACGTGTCATTTAGTATATAATAAGAGAGACGGGAAAATCAACTTTTAGCTTTCTAACACTTGTTTCCCGTTATTTTTATATATTAGATATAGGCGATTATGGTTTATAAGTTGTAACAAGTATGGGTATGTAAATATGCAGGTGGGGCTTGTGGGTATGGGAATTTATACAGCCAAGGGTATGGTACAAACACAGCAGCATTAAGTAGAGCTTTATTCAACAATGGGATGAGTTGTGGAGCCTGCTTTGAGATCAAGTGTGCTGGTGAACCAAAATGGTGTCATCTTGGTTCTATAGTAGTAACTGCCACTAACTTTTGTCCTCCAAACAATGCCTTGCCTAACAATGCTGGAGGTTGGTGTAATCCTCCACAACTACATTTTGATCTCTCCCAGCCTGTGTTTCAGCAGATTGCTCAGTATAGAGCTGGAATTGTTCCTGTTCATTACAAAAGGTACTATTATATATATATATATATATATATATACATGCAACAATATTGGTATTCAAACCTTCAACATGCAACAATCTTGATAGTTTAACCGGCTAGTTTGAGTTCCCTTTACCAGAGGTCTAAGATTTGAATCCAAGGTTTTGAGACGGACCATCAACTAAGATTTTGTGAAAATGCAAACCGAACCGACCAGGTTGGCTGTACTGTCTGGATTGACAGTTCAGTATTGCCAATTTTACGGTTTTAGACAATAAAATATTTTTTCTAAAACATACTTTTTGTATTAGAAATCTAAAAAAATACTCTGAATTGTTTATATTATATTATATTATATTATATTATATTACTACGTGAGTTTATATTTCTAAAATAAAAAAAAGTATTTAAAAATGTTAAACGACCGGTTCGATTTACAGGGCAGGCTACAAACCGTAAACCGAATTGTAAACCATCAAAACGCTAAAATAGAACAGTAAACCGAACCACACATATTTCAAACCTCCAAGCCGGCCGACTATCTTCGGTTTGGGATTTTTACGAACCAGTCTCACTCTAAATAACAATCTATGATAATTTTTTAAAGTGAATATTTTTGTTTTTTATTTGACAGGGTACCATGTATGAAGAAGGGTGGGATCAGGTTCACAATAAACGGACACTCATACTTCAACTTGGTACTGATAACAAACGTAGGAGGAGCAGGTGATGTAACAGCGGTCGCGATAAAAGGTTCAAAGACCGGATGGGTACCCATGTCAAGAAACTGGGGTCAAAACTGGCAAAGCAACTCAAACCTTGACGGACAAGCTTTGTCTTTCAAGGTGACAACTAGCGACGGTCGTAGTGTCATCTGCAACAACGCGGTCCCCACCGGTTGGTCCTTCGGCCAGACATTTACCGGCGGACAATTCACTTAGGCATTTCATCGAACACTTGGGACCCACAAAAAGAGCTCGTATTAGAGAGGCTCTTTTGTTAGTTTAATGTTTTATATTTTAGGAGTGTGTATGTCTTAAATTTTAAAAGAAGCCAGCTTTTTTAGCTAGCTGATAGTTGAGTCAGTGTGGTCAACTGGTCATGCCACACGGCCTATTTGTGTGTGTGTGTTATTACTTATTTGTTTGTGTTACTGCTTGCAGTTTTTCTGCAACTGTTTTTATGTGAAATCTCACTCATCTCTGTCACACAAACTAGCCACGTATTCTGTGTTATTGTCTATTTAATGTGTGCTATAACTATCAATCCCAATATGCTAAATGCAGTCATGAGTTTGTACAAACATTAATGCATCATGTACAACTTGTCACAAGTACAACCCTAAACATTAGGTTTGATCCCAACTAGATATAAGGAACTAGTATTTTGGTCTTACTTCAAATTCTGTTAATATAAATGTCAAAATAGTATACGAGTTTAGGCACTTTACAACTTCAATCCAAACAATGAAACTTTTTTATATCTGAGTCTCTAAAATTTCATTTTTATTATCATTTTCATCTAATTAACAAATTGGGTTAGAATTTTTTTGTTAAGTTCTTCCCTTTTTGTCATTTTAGTGAAGGGTACAATCGTCATTTAATACCATAATATATTTTAACTAAATGAGGAAACCGACAAAAAAATGAAGAAGTTAACGGAAACTTCTAACCCCGTTTGCCAAGTGGATGAAAATGACAACAAAAATGAAACCTCAGGGACCCAGATACAAAAAGTTTCATTTTGTAGACAAAAGTGGCCTAAACTCAGGTACCATTTTTGCATTTTACTCATATATAATATTGTCCACTTTAAGATACGTAACACCTTAAACAAATCTCAGATTCTATTGACCTAAGAGATACTTAGCCATAAGAATTGTTATGCCTTAAATATCATTAACGTGTTTTAGACGCAATCATCGTGGATTAGCAAACCATGCATACTAACCTAGTTATAGTGGTTCAACACGTTTAATTTTGGTCAAATCATGTGCATCCTTATTAATAAAAACTAATTTTTCCTTCGATATTTACTAGAATAATCGATTATACACGCATCTTAATCTATCAAATTCAATTCTATGTAAATTTGCTAAAACGCTCTTACATCCATGCTAATAAAATTATCTTAGAAACAAGTAAAGGCATTCAGACCAGAATAAACAAAAACTAAGTTTGGTTTCATTCCTGAAAACCATAATAGAAATAGTTGACTACTTGTAACTATAAAAAACTATTCCATATTGATAAAGAAATACTATAAAGTACATGAAACTACTACAAAAACATAGATGTATGTCAAATACGTGTTATATGATATCTTGGCGTGCTCAGAAAAGTAATATAACCCACTTTTGTAGCAAAGATACCAAGTTGAACTATGAGAAACTAACAAAACTCAATTGTTAGGGTGGGTGGAATGGTTGCGAGGAGAACCTTGCGGGAGACAGCCCTTGTAGTTTCTCGCGTGGAAGGGTTAGTTTTCGCAACTCCCTGCACCCGTTTTCCCCTCAACTCCTTTTGTTGTCTCACATTCATGCGGTGACTTTCGGCGATGACTTCTTTGTAACATCCGTTAAGATAGGTATCCGTTTTGAAAATTGAATCTGAACAATTTGTGAACCAGTTCGAACCGATATAAATAAAATATATTATTTTGACTATATTCAGATTTTTATGAAACTTAGGTCATATTATAGAGAAAAATACGCTCGTTCCAACGGTATATTCATATTTTTATAAAACGTCATATTTATCAAGTTACACGAAAAAGACGAATTAAGCAGCTAAATTATATATATATATATATATATGGGAGGGTTTAAATGAGAACGCTAAATATCGCGAAAACAGTAAGAACAAATGAAAAAACAATGCGAACTTTGTCAAAAACAATTCAAATTCAAAATTTCTTTTTACACTTGTCATTATTATTTGAATACAATGTTAGAATTAAGTTTACACATTTTAAAATACGTGAATTCGTAAATAAAAAATATACACATGTGTAAATTTGTTATATTTACACATGCGTAAAAAATCTAGTAAGAGTGATTTTGAGAGGAGAAGTGAATTATTTGATGTTGTATTTAAATTACAATGAGGTTTTTATTAAAAAATTCGATTTTGATTGATTTTTTTTCATTCGTTCTTACGGTTCTCATAATGTTTAGTGTTCTCAAGATAACTCTCATATATATGTATATATATATAAGTAATAATTATAATACGCCTATTCTATCCCCACACCCTTTTCACTATATGTCTCTCTATATATATCTATGTACATATACAGAGAGATAGAAGGAAGGGGTGCATGAATATTAAACTACCAAAAATATTAAATCAAACATACCAAAAATATAAATAAACAATACGACCTAATACTTTGGGTTTTTTTTTTTCTAATTTACAAATGTTGCAAAAGCAGGGTCAAATATAATATATTTACGGTTGGTCCATGTTTAACATACCGCGACAACGCGCGAGAGAATTTACTAGTTTAATTACAAAACTTGGTATCACCACTTTGTTTCCCAATTTCGCTTTTCACCCCTCAGGGTTTGAATCGTATTATTGTTTCGCTATTGCATGTTTTATTATGTCTAGTTAACTTATTTGTTGATGTTGTGTAATTTGATGAATTAATTGATGATGTCACTTTTTATTTAATCTTGCATGTTAACTAATGTTTATAAAATAAATTAAGTGACTTTTTTTTATCTCAAACATAAATATAAGGATCTATTCACTAGCTATTGTTGACCCAAAAAAATCTATTTTACAGGATTTATGTTATGTTTTCATTCGGATTATTTGTATCGGATTATGGTTGAATTTTCATGTTATATTCAACATTAATATTGATGTTATTAAATATATAAAATTTAAATAAATGTCAAAAGCTATGGAACAATCATATCATGTCCCGTACCATATCCGTTGCGGGTCGGGTGTGACATTCTTCTGGCACATTCCGAATCTCGAGTTCACATGGAGCGATCTGGTACGTAGAGATCTTCTTTCCTGAAGGTGTGAACGGGGAGGGCCAGGGTGGACTCGGTCACCCTTATCATAAGAATATAGTGTGGATTAGTAAGAATTTGACACTTAACAAATCTAAAAAGGAATTATTTTATAATGTAATGTAACTCACTTTTTATTTACTAACGAGTTAACTGTGATTTTCGTCCTTAAAATTTGTCTAATTATGATAGTTCAGGCAAAATTTCAAATTTGTACTATTTCTGTCCTTGACATTTTTGAAACATGTCAGCCTGTCCAAAAAAGCTAAGGTTGAATCGGATAATTGGACGAAACCATAGTCCATAGGGACGAAAATGACAGTCTACTCATGTTTTTTACGAAATTAGCATGTTTCAAAAATGTTATAGACGGAAATGATTCGAATTTGAAGTTTGGCCTTCACTAACATAATTGAACAAACTATATAAACGAAACTAATAGTTAACTCTTTACTAACTGAGTGCTATTACATTTACCTTTTAATTTTATCTTTTAATTAGTTGAAAAGAAGCTGGTTTGCTATAAAAAATATAAAAACAAGTTCTGTATATTACACTAAAAAAGTATAATCCTGTTATTTAAAAAAAGTAACATAACCAAATTTTTTTGTAAGCATCTGATTCTAAATTGATGGCCAATGAAATTATAAAAAGCTTTCGGTCTGTTTGGTACGGAGTAATATAAATGGACGATGTCTTAGTCTGCAAGAATGAAAGGCGGTATGGAATGATCAACTGCGAGGGAATGAAATAAAATGTGTTGTTGGTCAATGTAATGGAATCACTCGTTACATAAGTCATTTCATTTTCTCAAATTCATTTCATCAACCCTCTTGTTTTTTTCATTTTATTCCATTTCTCACCCTTAATAACCAACACCGCCCGCCACCATCACCACACGCCACCACCTGCCATCACCGGCGCCACTACCGCCCCCGACCACCACCACCCACCGCTGCCACCATCCTTCACCATCGACCACTGACGCTACCGTCGACCACCGCCACCACCACTGGCCACTACCACCATCCATCGGCGCCACCCTCCGTTGCCGCCACCGACTGTCGGCGCTGCCACCCTTCACCATAGAGCACCGGCGCCATGAACTCTTTTTAAGTTTTTTAAATACTGATCATTTTTGTGAATACGCGTATGTATCTACATAAATTTTTCACCGAAAAAAAATAAATTGAGAAGAAAAAGAAAAAAAGATAAAATTGTAAAATATTAAATAGTTTTTCTCTCGTCTCATTTATCCTAAAATTTTGTAAAATTGTAAAATATTAAATCTTATCATTCTCCACACTAAAATTTTTTCCAACACACATCAAAATTTATCCTACACAGCTCATAATTCATTCTACCCTTTAAGTCAATTTTTTTCTTATGAAAAAATATATTTTTTGAAAAAAAGCTACAAATTAATTTAGTTACTTATTAAAAAGAAAGACTACCAATTAATGATCTATCTAAGTTTATTAATATAACTTTATACTAATATCAAATACAAAAATTAAATGAAGTAAAATAAATTTCTTTTATTGGTTGAAATTTCTTATTTTATTCTTAAAAAAATTTTCTTCTCCTTTAAACCATCCACTTATTACTTTTTGTTGATGTATATTCTCTTTTCTTGAATAATATTTTTTTGTAAATGTATATTCTCTTTTCTTGAATAACAATTTGTTGAAGTATTTTTTATTTTTTCAATTTGTATAAAGTTTTACATAATCGCTTTACATGTATATAGTTTTCAAGATTTCTTTTGTTAAATTGTTTTAGAGATTTTTCCTACATCATTAATGTTAGGTTTATCTTTTTTATGATCATGCCGTTACCTATATTGTATTAATGTATCTTTAGAGATTTTTCCAGCACCATTTTGTTAGGTTTATTTTTTTTTACCAAATATGTGTACAGTGTACCAAATACGACACAATATATGTTTTAGAAAACTAAATGAGGAACTAGCAATGCAACATATTAATCATTCAAACCATGTAATTCCTTGCTTGTAATATGTGTCAATGTACCAAAGACGACACAATATATGCTTCAACAAACTAAATGAAGAACTAGCAATGCAACATAGTACACAAGATTCGAAGTTAAAGAAAAGCATCCTCAACAACTTTAAAAAATTCTTGAAAATTAATCTTACCGTCATTCTGCGCACTATCACTTTCGGATATTTGTAAAACACCCATTTCAGAAAGCACATTTTGTAGCTCGTTTGCATCAATGTACCCATCACCATCCTTATCAAACACACTAAAGGCTTCTTTCACTTCATCTAAGCTTGGTTCATCCTCAATGAACAAATCAACCATATCCTTCAACCCTATACTCTCATGTTGTTGATCTTTGAAATCACAAAATATTCCTAGCCTTTCCATCATAATCTTTGGATTCATTCTCAATGCCTTCTTACCTAGGCCATTCTCAAAACCACCAAGCTTCATGGCATGAGCTTCTTCGTGTGGTGGATCCGCCACACAAGTGGTCGTTGGTGTATCAAATATAAACCGGAAAAGAGGATGGGCAAGAAAAATATACAAGTCATGTAATAAGACAACCCGTTCTATTAACATGTAAGATACAAATAAATATATGAAAATCATGTGTTAGTTTCTATGAGACTAGATTTGCTTGCATGAGTGAGGATGAAGTGGAGGATTCATTGGTTCTTGTAGACATGAAATGAGTAAATTTTGGGGAAAATACATAATATTTTCCGTATTTTTTTTATGTAAAGTTGTTCATGTAAGTTTCCTGGTATATCATAAAAATTAATCAACACATAAAGTAGGCATGCCTTTAAAAAACAAAATAAAAAAGATAAAAAAATAAAAATAAAGTAGGCATGTCGATTGGATTTGACCGTACATACCAATTGATAATTGGTTGGTCGGTAATACTAGCGAAGACTTCTAAGGCATATTAACACAAAAAAAAAAAAAGTTTTGGAAACAAATTAAACACGTGTGCAATTTAGAACGAGTAACGAGACCCATTCTTTAGGTTTTCTTGAGAATGATAAATCTTATAAACAACGAATAGCAAGAAACTAACCAGAAAATCAAACAATCACAAAGTCACGTATGAATTTTGCAACCAAACTATCCAACTAATGTTTACATTTCCTATTCATATAGACAAACAACCAAAAAGGAATAGTAAACAAGGGAATCAAAAATCATATCTTTGAATTGATCATCCTTGTTGAAGACCAAGGAGCAATTCCTATATCTCCACGACACCCACCATGTAGACGCAACAATTGTATTAACCACCTCTTTTTTAAACTTGATCATCGCAACCACACCTCGATCCATCATTTAGATTATTTTTTTTTACATTTTAATATTAAATATAGTTGCATCAAGATGGATGGTAAATAGACAACAAGCTGCTCCGCTACCCCTTTCTGAATATTAAAACCAAGTCTTTTAAAAACTACTCTATAGATCCCAGGATCATAACATTACTATGTATGACCCTTTGAACTCGACCAAGTAGGTCCACAGCCTCTGGCGCCAGGAAACCAAAAGTATCAAAAGCAAATGGAATAAACACATGTTGCTTGTCAAGGCACGCTTTCTCGTGTTTCGTCACTTTGCCCGAAGCAACTTTTAAAGCAGTCTGACCCAGCGTGAAAGCACTACCCCCTATGCCCACAAGCAGGGAAACCCCAGTTAAATCCAAATATGCATGTTTTCCTCCTACCCATACAAAGACCAATGTCACACCCCGACCCGCAGCGGAAACAAGAGTCGGGGCATAATTGGGTTATCACCAAAGCTCATGATGTTTACTAATATGTTTCATATTTATTAAATCCAAATTACATTTCAAAGTTCCAAGTCAAATTCATACAATACAAGGAAAGGAAAGATTAACTAAACAAATCCATAATCTAAACTGGTTTATTCTTCTATGCCGCCCTATATGTTTCTTGCTTCAACTTGATCACCTGTATCATGTGTAAAAATGGAAAATTTTGGGTCAACAAAAGTTGGCGAGTGAACCTTGTTTAAAACATTTGTTATTGGTTAATTATTGTAATTTAATTTAGGAAAAATTGTGCAATAATCATATATGAACAAATGTATGTAAACATAACAATCACAAACCACCTTGCTTAAGCATGAAATAAAAATAACAATGTATGTGTTGGCAACGTCCCGTTCACGCTCATAGGTAATGGGGAACGGACGGCCTATGCTAATGTATGTGAGATCAAGGCTCAATCAAACGGAGCCGATCTTATGTTGGCAACGCCTGGTTCACGCTCATAGGTAATGGGGAACAGCTCACGCTCATAGGTAATGGGGAGCGGCGGCCTATGAAATGTATGTACTGAAATGATAAAATTAATCTAAACTTCAACCACACAGTCAATGGATACACCTTGAATACACATTGATCATAAACATGATGGATGCACAATGATTAATTATAATAAATAAATACGACACATGATACACCCCAAAAAATGTGATTAAAACGGGGAATTTGTAGAGGTTCACTCACATTGGATGCGTTTGTTTGAAGATGTTGGATGTGCACGAGTTTAGGGGATTGATCGACGAGAGATAACTAACCAAATAAGAAATGAAAAGGCACGGTAAGTATGTGGATTTTATTAACTATTTTAATAAGATTTTTGGGTATAAATTTGTGAGTTTAAGACTACTTTCTAATCTTGAAAACGTTATTTTTAAGTATTTTTAATTGATTTTTAATTTAAATAATTGATTTAATAAATAAAATAAATAACAAAAAAAAGTTGACTTTGACCGTTGACCGAGACCGTTGACCGTTGACCGTTACTGTTGACCGGTTTAATTGTGCGAAATTGTGCGCTGAGTGAGGCTCGAACCCGAGACCTCCCGTGCGCGTGCACGCAGCTCTACCAACTGAGCTACGTGTCTAACCCGAAATAATTCTGTTTTTAATTATACTTATATACTATTTACTTTAAACCGAAAATTATTTATTTTTAAAAAGCTTTTAAACTTAACGGACCGGTGCTGACCACAGGTCTCGAACCCGGGACCTGTGGGTTAGCGTACACACAGTCCACCGCTGGACTGTGTGTGTCACTTGGTTATTAACTCGGTTTTTATTATACTTAACATATACTGTGCGTCAACCCGATTCAGTTAAAAAGGCGGAATTTTATTTCAAGTGGGTAAAGCGGGGACAGGATTCGAACTCGCGTCTCGTGTATGTTTGTTGCACACAGTCCACCGCTGGACTGTGTGTCTAACCCGTTTATTAAACCGATTTTAATTATTCTTATATTATACCACACTTCATCTTCTTCGTTCAAAACATAAACATCGATCAAAAGACTGTTATTTGCTAAAATAGCTCAATGAAGGTTATGAGTCATCGAAAAGAAAATGAATGGAAAGAGATTGGAGGGTTGATTGTACCAACTGTTTGCTTTTCTTCAGACGTGCGGCAAGGTCGTCGGCTCCGTCTTAGTGAGCTGCGGCTGATAGAATCTACCAATGATTTGAAGGGATTAGATGCGAAGTGGGACTACTGGGTAATAACTATCAGTGAAACAGAAAATCATACCGATAATCAGCAGTTCCCCTGAAAGTTCAGAAATTTCTCCGGCGAATCAGATAATCCGGCAACGTCAACTGCAAAGGATTCTGGGTGAGGGATTTATATTAGAATTTGTCTAATAAAGGAATGAGCCAGAAAAATCGAAGTAATTACCGTGCAGGTGGAAGTCTCGGTTTTCCGGCGACTTGCAGATGTTTTCCGGCGAGTAGATTTTCGTCGAGAGAAAGTGCGTTTTGGGAGCGAAAAGGTTTCTGGCGAATGGTGGGTGAATTTATAGGGTAGTATCGAGGTGAATGTGGTCTGAATTCGGTCTTAATTCGAAGTCAGCCGTTCTCCGACGGTTACGGCTGTTGTCGCGGGTTCAGATGTCCGTTATAATCGTCGCTAAAGTTAATTCAATGGTTAATTCGAGCGGTAACGTAATTTATTGGCGAAGTCGTCGGGATTTCCGACGACTGCTGTTTGGGCGCAAGTTGACCGAGTTTGAATTCCGCACATCATTATTTGATTTAATAAATCCATTATCTTAACAGAAAATCAAAGTGGCGGAGTGGTTTATGGTGTGTGAGTTAAGACTTTGAGGAAATAACCGGCTGACCCGGGTTCGACTCCCGGCAGCCGGTTTTCCTTTTTAATTAATTCATTTTGATATTTTTTACAATTTTAATTTATATCTTTTAATTTGTTGATCAATTATGAATCGTTTAAAATTAAAATAAGCCGTAAATGAACAACAAAATTTTAAAACTGATTGTTCGGTTATTAAACGAAGCGGGTTTCGAAACCCGTTTTTCGACAAATGTTACAGTATCCCCTACTTTTAGAAATTTCGTCCCGAAATTTAGGTAGTAGTAGATACAGGAAAAAGGTGTGGGTATTTTTCGCGCATTGAATCTTCACGTTCCCAAGTAAACTCAGGTCCTCGTTTCGACTCCCAGCGTACCCTGACAATTGGGATGCGGCTTCTTCTTAAACGTTTTTCTCCGAAGTCCATAATTTCTACTGGTCTTTCAATAAAATGCATAGATTCATCAACTTGAATGTCTTCTAGAGGAATATGGAGATTTTAATCGGCGAGGCACTTCTTCAAGTTCGATACGTGGAATGTGTGATGAATTCTGTTGAGTTCCTCCGGTAAGTCAAGCTTGTAGGCTACAGGTCCTACCCTTTCGAGTATTTTGAAAGGACCTACGTAGCGTGGTGCTAGCTTGCCTTTTTGGCCGAAACGAACTACTCCCTTCCACGGCGATACCTTTAAAAGTACCTGATCGCCAACGTTAAACTCCAAGGGCTTTCGTCGCTTGTCAGCATAGCTCTTTTGACGACTTTGTGCCGCTAACAGGTTGTTTCGGATTTGATGAATCTTGTCAGTTGTTTCTTGTATCAATTCTGGACCGGTGATTTGAGCTTCTCCAATTTCGTGCCAACATATAGGTGATCGGCATTTACGACCATATAACGCTTCGAAAGGTGCCATGCCGATACTTGAATGAAAACTGTTGTTGTACGAAAATTCAACTAATGGTAAGTGAGCGTCCCAATTCCCTTTGAAGTCTATGACACATGCCCGAAGCATGTCTTCAAGAGTTTGAATGGTGCGTTCAGATTGACCATCAGTTTGGGGATGATAGGCAGTGCTGAGATCTAATCGCGTACCCAATGCGGCTTGTACAGCTTGCCATGTGCGTGAAGTGAAACGACCATCACGATCTGATATAATGCTTAAAGGTACACCATGACGGCTTACGATTTCACTGATGTAGATGCGGGCTAGCTTCTCATTTTTGAAGTCCTCGCGGATTGGAATGAAGTGAGCTGATTTTGTAAGACGATCAATGATTACCCATATTGTGTCGTACCCACCAGGAGTGCGAGGTAACCCGGTAATGAAGTCCATGGTTATATTTTCCCACTTCCATACGGGTATTTCAGGTTGGACCAGAAGTCCTAAGGGTCTTTGGTGCTCAGCTTTCACTTTTGAACAGGTAAGGCACTTGGAAACAAAAACAGCAATATCCTTCTTCATGCCAGGCCACCAGTAGGTGTATCGAAGGTCTTGATACATCTTGTCGGCTCCTGGATGTACAGAGTATCGTGTCTTGTGAGCCTCTTTCATAAGAGTATCGCGAAGATTGTTGTGATCAGGAATCCATAGGCGATCGAGATAATACAGAATGCCGTCAGATTTCGTTTCGAGTTTAAGTTCCGCTCCGCAAGATAACTCATTGCGGATGTCGTATTCTGTTATGGAAACATGTTGAGCTTCTCGGATTTGGTCTTTGATGTTGGTCATGATTTGCGAACATAGAAGACGAATAGAGTTCGCATAACCTTTTCGACTGAGTGCATCAGCCACCACATTTGCTTTGCCAGGATGATACCGAATTTCGCAGTCGTAGTCATTAAGAAGTTCGACCCATCTTCGTTGCCTCATATTCAACTCCTTTTGGTTAAAGATATGTTGGAGGCTCTTGTGGTCTGTGTAAATCTCACACTTGGTACCATAGAGGTAATGTCTCCATATCTTAAGAGCGAACACAACGGCTCCAAGTTCTAGGTCGTGAGTAGTGTAATTCTTCTCATGAGTTTTGAGCTGCCTAGAAGCATAGGATATCACTTTTCCCCTTTGCATTAAGACACAGCCTAAACCCTGTCCTGATGCGTCGCAATATACTACAAAGTCTTCGCAACCTTCGGGGAGTGTGAGGATAGGAGCGTCACAAAGCTTTTGCTTAAGAGTTTGGAAGGCTTCTTCTTGTTTAGGTCCCCATGCGAAGGGTTTTCCTTTATGTGTCAAAGCCGTGAGTGGTACAGCGATACGAGAGAAATTCGATATGAAACGACGGTAGTAACCAGCCAACCCAAGGAAAGATCGTACCTCGGTTGGGGTACGTGGCGCTTGCCATTCTTGTACTGCCTTGATCTTTGCGGGGTCGACATGAATTCCTTTGTCATTGACGACATGACCAAGGAACTGTACTTCTTGTAACCAAAATTCGCATTTGGAGAATTTAGCATAAAGCTTTTCGGTCTTCAAAAGTGAGAGGATGAGCCGAAGGTGTCGCTCATGATCAGTCTTAGACTTTGAGTAAATGAGAATATCGTCGATGAAGACTATAACGAAGCGATCAAGATAGGGTTTACAAACTCTGTTCATTAAGTCCATGAAGACGGCTGGAGCGTTGGTTAGACCAAAAGGCATAACCATGAATTCGTAGTGACCATATCGAGTTCGGAAGGCGGTCTTTGGAACGTCTTCTTCATGTACTCTGAGTTGGTGATAGCCGGAACGAAGGTCGATCTTTGAAAAATAAGAGGCACCCTGGAGTTGGTCTAGAAGATCATCGATGCGAGGTAACGGATAGCGATTTTTGACCGTTAATTTGTTGAGTTCCCTGTAATCAATGCACATGCGAAAAGCCCCATCTTTCTTCTTTACAAACAGAACAGGTGCACCCCAAGGCGATGAGCTAGGACGTATGAATCCCTTGTCGGTCAGTTCTTGCAATTGACTGGCCAGCTCTTGCATCTCGGATGGGGCTAACCTATAAGGAGATTTCGTGACGGGTGTAGCGCCAGGTATACGGTCGATACGGAATTCGACTTCTCTCTTGGGAGGAAGTCCGGTGATATCGTCAGGAAAAACTTGCGGGAATTCCTTCACTACGGGTATATCTTCGAGTCTCTTCTCTTTGCCTCCTTTCTTGACAACGTGGGTTAAATATGCTACATAATTTTTGCGGAGATATCTTCGGGCTTGAAGACAGGACATCAGCTTGAGTCCTTTCGAAGGGGTTTCTCCAAAGATTCGTAGAGTTTGACCGTCTGCAAGAGGAATGCGAATGAACTTCTCACGGCATACTACTTCAGCCTGATGTTGGCTGAGCCAGTCCATGCCGATTATAATGTCGAAACTTCCCAACTTCATAGGAATGAGGTCAACAGAAAAGTCGTGATCGTTTAGAGTAAAGGTGCAGTTCCGGATAATGGAGTTTAATGAGACTGGCTTTCCGTCAGCAACTTCTACCGTTATGGAGTTCATAAGCTCGACACGAGTTTGATTGAGGATGGGTTCGAATTCTAAGGACACAAAACTCTTATCCGCGCCAGTATCAAATAATACAGATGCATAACTACCATTGACGAGAAACGTACCGTTAACCACGTTGTTGTCGGCCCTAGCTTGGTTGGCGTTGATGTTAAATGCTCTTCCTCTAGCAGGTGGAGGAGCTTGGTTAGCTTGGTTCACTGGATTCGCTTGAGCTTGAGCATGCATGATGTTTACCAAGCGTGGACACGTGTTTCTAAAATGGTTTGGGTCACCGCAATTATAGCAAGCCCGCATGGGTTGCATCATGGGGTAGTTGGGTTGATAGTAGGTTTGGGTTGTATGTTGTGTAGGCGGTGGTTGAAAAGGTTGTTGGGTTTGACCCATCATTTGATGGTGGGTTTGAGTTGTGGGTTGGTTGCGGTTCATTCGTTGCAGTGTGCGGCAGGCTTGAATGGTGTGCCCTGCACGGCCACAGCCGGTGTAGTATTGACAAGGGTAATCGGGGGAGTGATGGTATTGGCAACGGGTGCACTTTGGGTAAGGGCCAGAGTATTGCCTTTTGTGTGGTGCGGGTGAAGGAGTAACTTGTGTGATGGGGGCAACAGGGGTGGGGAAATTTGTTTGAGTGACGGCAAAATTTCTGGTATTTCGCTTTCTCTTGTTTGAAAATTTTGAGGATGAGGTGGGGTGGTTGGAAGTTGGGCCCTCAATGGGGGCCTTCTTTTTCTCCTCTTTGAACTTACCGTTTCTGATGCGGTTCTCGGTAAGTTCGGTGGCTAATTCCATGGCGGCTTCGAGCGTTGCAGGCGAAGCGCTAAGGACTGAGTCCTGAATCTTCGAGGGAAGACCTCGAATATAGTGTTCCACCAATCGGTACACGGGGGTGAACAAGTTTGGAACCATCTGGTTCAGCTCAAGGAATCTTTTGTTATAGGAAGTGTGATCCCCTTCCTTTTGCTTCAGTGAGTGGAATTCATCCTCTAACTTCTTGAGTTCGCTTCTTGGGCAGAAGCGTTTTGTCATTACTTCCCTTAACTCTTCCCAAGTTAAGGCCATCGCGTCTTCCACTCCTCTCTTACCCTTCTCGGTGTTCCACCAGGTCAGGGCTACCCCGAATAATCTCCCAGTCGCGTAACGTACCTTGCGATCCTCGGGACAATCGCAATTTAGGAAAGTGTTTTCCATCTCCTCAAACCAGTGGAGGAGAGCGGTGACACCTTCGGTCCCTTCGAACTTCGGGGGATCGCAAGACTTGAAGTGCTTGTAGGAGCACTTCTTGGAGGAGGGGTTGTCGATGTTTTGATCCTCTTGGTTTGGTGGATTGATAGGATTTGCAGTGAGAGCTTGCTGAACTTGAACTACAATATCAGGAAGTACTGTGGCCATTTGTTTTGCTATCTGAGCGGCCAAGCGTTCGTTTGACCTTCCTGACTTCCGTCCTCCACGTAGCTGCCTAGCCGACATCTACAGGAATATACATAGGAAGATGGTGAGTTTATGGATTGTTTAGGGGTCATGTGTCAAAAAAAAAAAATGAAATTAACATAAATATCAATAATGCAACCACATCCATTGGATGTCTTGGGTTAGCTCATGTTGGGCCTCAAATGTCCCCCATACCTTCACCTGTATAGTCATGTGGGCCCCCATGACTATTGGCTTGGTAGGATTTACATTAGTATTGGCGATTTACACTCACATGACCCGAATGAAAACCACAAAATATGTTTACAAGATGTATGGTCGGAATGTGTCCAGGTGTAGACACAATGACAACTCAAAGTGGGGTTAGTTCACACGACGTTTGGTATAGCATGCTTTGGCCTAATAGGTACTTCGTACTCTCATCGTTAGTCCCCAGGTAGGCAAACTGGTCCTTTATTTTGGATTTATACGAATGCCAAGCCTAGACAGGACGTTCCGACTACCAGTACTGGTACCCTTCCAGTTACTACATGCCCGTCATGGGAACTCACTTTGATGAGATTTGAAAATACATAAATCATTGTAAAGCAATCATGAAAATGATGTGGTGTGTGCTTTCATGGATATGATATGTTATAAGAGTATGGTTCATGGTGAGCAATATATGATAGTATATACTTATGAATATGCTTGCATAACATCGAATGTAACGATAAACATAAAGCATACAAACATCATGAGATTTGCATGTAACACACAAAAATTTAAATTTTCTAAGCAACTATAGTATAGGCTCTAAGGGTCTAATAACCTATCCTATATCCCTATAGTCATGGCTCTGATACCAATCTGACACACCCCGACCCGCAGCGGAAACAAGAGTCGGGGCATAATTGGGTTATCACCAAAGCTCATGATGTTTACTAATATGTTTCATATTTATTAAATCCAAATTACATTTCAAAGTTCCAAGTCAAATTCATACAATACAAGGAAAGGAAAGATTAACTAAACAAATCCATAATCTAAACTGGTTTATTCTTCTAGGCCGCCCTATATGTTTCTTGCTTCAACTTGATCACCTGTATCATGTGTAAAAATGGGAAATTTTGGGTCAACAAAAGTTGGCGAGTGAACCTTGTTTAAAACATTTGTTATTGGTTAATTATTGTAATTTAATTTAGGAAAAATTGTGCAATAATCATATATGAACAAATGTATGTAAACATAACAATCACAAACCACCTTGCTTAAGCATGAAATAAAAATAACAATGTATGTGTTGGCAACGTCCCGTTCACGCTCATAGGTAATGGGGAACGGACGGCCTATGCTAATGTATGTGAGATCAAGGCTCAATCAAACGGAGCCGATCTTATGTTGGCAACGCCAGGTTCACGCTCATAGGTAATGGGGAACAGCTCACGCTCATAGGTAATGGGGAGCGGCGGCCTATGAAATGTATGTACTGAAATGATAAAATTAATCTAAACTTCAACCACACAGTCAATGGATACACCTTGAATACACATTGATCATAAACATGATGGATGCACAATGATTAATTATAATAAATAAATACGACACATGATACACCCCAAAATGTGATTAAAACGGGGAATTTGTAGAGGTTCACTCACATTGGATGCGTTTGTTTGAAGATGTTGGATGCGCACGAGTTTAGGGGATTGATCGACGAGAGATAACTAACCAAATAAGAAATGAAAAGGCACGGTAAGTATGTGGATTTTATTAACTATTTTAATAAGATTTTTGGGTATAAATTTGTGAGTTTAAGACTACTTTCTAATCTTGAAAACGTTATTTTTAAGTATTTTTAATTTAAATAATTGATTTAATAAATAAAATAAATAATAAAAAAAAGTTGACTTTGACCGTTGACCGAGACCGTTGACCGTTGACCGTTACTGTTGACCGGTTTAATTGTGCGAAATTGTGCGCTGAGTGAGGCTCGAACCCGAGACCTCCCGTACGCGTGCACGCAGCTCTACCAACTGAGCTACGTGTCTAACCCGAAATAATTCTGTTTTTAATTATACTTATATACTATTTACTTTAAACCGAAAATTATTTATTTTTAAAAAGCTTTTAAACTTAACGGACCGGTGCTGACCACAGGTCTCGAACCCGGGACCTGTGGGTTAGCGTACACACAGTCCACCGCTGGACTGTGTGTGTCACTTGGTTATTAACTCGGTTTTTATTATACTTAACATATACTGTGCGTCAACCCGGTTCAGTTAAAAAGGCGGAATTTTATTTCAAGTGGGTAAAGCGGGGACAGGATTCGAACTCGCGTCTCGTGTATGTTTGTTGCACACAGTCCACCGCTGGACTGTGTGTCTAACCCGTTTATTAAACCGATTTTAATTATTCTTATATTATACCACACTTCATCTTCTTCGTTCAAAACATAAACATCGATCAAAAGACTGTTATTTGCTAAAATAGCTCAATGAAGGTTATGAGTCATCGAAAAGAAAATGAATGGAAAGAGATTGGAGGGTTGATTGTACCAACTGTTTGCTTTTCTTCAGACGTCCGGCAAGGTCGTCGGCTCCGTCTTGGTGAGCTGCGGCTGATAGAATCTACCAATGATTTGGAGGGATTAGATGCGAAGTGGGACTACTGGGTAATAACTATCAGTGAAACAGAAAATCATACCGATAATCAGCAGTTCCCCTGAAAGTTCAGAAATTTCTCCGGCGAATCAGATAATCCGGCAACGTCAACTGCAAAGGATTCTGGGTGAGGGATTTATATTAGAATTTGTCTAATAAAGGAATGAGCCAGAAAAATCGAAGTAATTACCGTGCAGGTGGAAGTCTCGGTTTTCCGGCGACTTGCAGATGTTTTCGGCGAGTAGATTTTCGTCGAGAGAAAGTGCGATTTGGGAGCGAAAAGGTTTCTGGCGAATTGTGGGTGAATTTATAGGGTAGTATCGAGGTGAATGTGGTCTGAATTCGGTCTTAATTCGAAGTCAGCCGTTCTCCGGCGGTTACGGCTGTTGTCGCGGGTTCAGATGTCCGTTATAACCGTCGCTAAAGTTAATTCAATGGTTAATTCGAGCGGTAACGTAATTTATTGGCGAAGTCGTCGGGATTTCCGACGACTGCTGTTTGGGCGCAAGTTGACCGAGTTTGAATTCCGCACATCATTATTTGATTTAATAAATCCATTATCTTAACAGAAAATCAAAGTGGCGGAGTGGTTTATGGTGTGTGAGTTAAGACTTTGAGGAAATAACCGGCTGACCCGGGTTCGACTCCCGGCAGCCGGTTTTCCTTTTTAATTAATTCATTTTGATATTTTTTACAATTTTAATTTATATCTTTTAATTTGTTGATCAATTATGAATCGTTTAAAATTAAAATAAGCCGTAAATGAACAACAAAATTTTAAAACTGATTGTTCGGTTATTAAAAGAAGCGGGTTTCGAAACCCGTTTTTCGACAAATGTTACAACCAAAATGTCGGCTGGTCGAAGGGTAGATCTCCCTTCCAATGGGTCAGTTAAGAAATAACGGTTTGGATTCCTTGGTAGTATAATTTTGGCGCACTAGACTTAACAAATCCAATCTGATTCAAACTTGATCTAACCAAACACTAAAATAAAGCCGACTCATATATACATATATATACAAATATGTGTGATAACATATACATATTCTTACTTCCATAGTTCTGATCTATGCTTTTAGGATCATCAGTTCCATTGTATTTACTGAATACAAGTAATTGGGTTGTAAAGGTATTTATATGTGACTCTGCCCATAAATCATAATCGGGTTGAACAAAATAGCTACTGTTTCAGAGTCGTCACAAATCTGTTGCAAAACAATTTCGTCGTTTAGGTAAAAAAATTTACGATCACAAAACTGTCGTATGCCCATTGCAAAAGAACTCTAGTCAGAGCAACAGTCTATTGCCAATCCGTCTCAGATCTATCGACTACATATATACGGTTGCTAATGTATGTCACAATTATATTTCCTCGCAAATAACTAGCAACGAAACTATTTGCGACCGATTACGTTTATAGTAAATCCATAGTAAAGCTCTATTTGTTACGAATTTAGACTGGTTTATACCCAGCCAACAGCCCTTTGTGTGTACTGTTGTGAAGATATTGATTTCTACTACCTTGCGTCCTTGTGGTGGATCTTTTTATATTTCATGTTAACCAGTAAATTTCTCATGCGTATTACGGCGCCGTCGAAACGTAAAGTATAGCGAATTTATAATGTCTAATGAAAACGTATTCTATTTGAACCGATTCGTTTCTGAACAAAATTTACGTCAAAACATAGACCAACTTAAAACGCACATAAAAATAAGCATAAAAACGTTTTATATTTGACCCGACTTATTTCCTAGAAAAAATTACATCGTAACGTAAAAAAATTGTTATTTTTTACATTAAAGGATGGTTCCACGCTGCGACGGTGTCGAAACGTAAAACAACTCGAAGTTTATACCGTCTAATGAAAACGTATTATATTTGACCTGACTCATTTCCAAACAACATTTACGTCAAAACGTAGACCAGCTAAAATCGTAGATAAAAATATGCGTGAAAACGTACTATATTTGACCCGATAAAATTTACTTCGAAACGTAAACAAACTTGAATTTATACTGACACGTACATATATATAAATAAGCACTTAAAACTCAAGAGGTCAAAATGACAATTCATTAAATTTAAAGGGTCTAAGTGTAAAAAGTGAAAGTTAAAAGAATAAAGTAAAAAAAAAAGAAAAAAAGTTACTATAGTGCTGTAACACGATGTGATGGACGCAAAGTAACTCAATTTGTGTTTTAATAATATTTATAATTATAATTATAACTAGAATTATGATCTGCTTCAATACGGCGGGGATTCTTTAGCTATAACTAAGTCGATTAGGACCCCACGTTATGTTGAACCTATCAAACGAGAAAAAATAGAAAATGTAAAAACGTTCACCCACACACACACATTGTGTTGTGTTAACTCGCAAAACTTAGAACGAATCGTAAAAACGTTAAACCAAAGACACACATTGTGATGTGTTACGTCACAAAATTTAGAACGAAACATAAAGTGAAAAATTTCCGTTAAATAAAAACTATAAAGGACCAAAGTTGAGAGTAAAAAAAGTTATGAGAACAAATTGCAAAAGATAAAAAGTTTTTGGTTAAAAGTAAAAAAATAGTTTTAAGTTAAAAGTAATTTATGAGATACTTTTGAGCGAAAAGTAAAAAAAAAAAAATATTTAAAAAAAAAACCTTAAAGCCAAGATTACAACACATATATACATATATCCATAAACATGTTATTTATCTATAGTAATTAAATTATATATGTGTTCCTTTGATAATATGCGCACATCTTGTGGATGTGTTATCTGTTATATATCTGTTAAAAATATTGATTTTCTTTTTCACAAAAAGGATTTTAAGACCACCTCGTACGCAGTTACGCATAAAAGATGAAAAAAACCTATGACTTAAAAAAACAAACACACACTACCGAACCTGTTCATTGGATACTCAAACTAATCCTTGTCCCTACGTTCACGTTCTTTCCGACCATGACAACTTTCACAAAAGGATCATATGCCGAATTTTCTTTACACTTTCTAGTAAATTAAGAGATCCTTTAAAATATCATAACGTGTTACACGCCTCAATTTTAAACCATTCACATATATGATTGGCTTAAGTAATCTCATCTACGTTTAATAGTTTAAATGTGTATATACAAGAGAAGAAAGAAGATATGTATAGAAAAATATAGGGATTGTATAATTTATTTAGAGATATACCAAGAGAAGGTCTGTCGGTGTAAGCGAAGCAATTCACTCATTAGTTATCGAGATCGGCTCCTTAAAAGCTCTAATCGAGTAGATCTTAAACAAGCTGGAGCCTAGAAGTAAGCTTCTTTAACAAAACGGAGCTTTACTTATTGAGCTCGAGCTGGTTTGCGAGATTAAACGAGCTTGTTATTTGTTTTATATACTAAATATGTATTTATAAAATAGCATGTGGTAATATCTATGAATGTATAACTATTTAAACATGACAAAAGTGTATCCACTTTCTGTAGGGCAGCTTCATTTGAATGTTTATTATCCACTTTAAACTTAGTAACTTTTTTTTTTCAAAACAGTAACATAAGTTATTTAATTTATGTATATAGTAATTATTACTAAGAAAATTGTCTGATGTATAAACAATATTCGCTTACTACAACAATACATTAATTAATAATCACATACAAAATGCTATTTAGAATATATAGATGATAGAGATACTTGGATGTGCGTTCGAAAAGCGCTTACCTAAACATCAGTTTTTAGATTTTACGAATCAAGTTCTCAACAATGAGTTATAAGTAATCAGCTTTATAATAATGATTTGCCAAACCTTAGAACACCATCAAAAGCAATTATTACAACTTCAACAAAGCATATCCAAAACACGTATCTTGCTACCTGTGTTATTGCATCTAATTACACCGCGCACAATGAGTAGGAAAAGTTGCTAAAAGAACGCATAAAAATGCTAGACAATCCATTAAATGCTTGGCATGCACAGTCCTTAGTCTTCAAACATATCACACACAAGAAGAACCATAAAAAACCAACAAATGTAAATGAAAACCAAGTGGAGGGGCTCTCGATGATGGCCTTTGATATATATAGATTATAAATTTATGATAAAAATAACTGAAAATATAGGTTTATAAGATTTAAACAATCTCAACTATGAATTATTGGCTAACAAGAGTTTCAATAAAGAAATTGTTGATGACAGTCCCAACTTTCAATCTATTTTCTTCGTCAAGTTATTTTAACTGGTGTGTAACTCCGTTAGTTATTTTTTATTGTTTTCTGACATGACTGCTTATGTGACTGAAGAACTTTAATACCACCTCCACCATCAGCCACCTAAATACACACATATACCTACCATGTCTTTCTTTCTTCCTCTTCTCCGATTGCCAGCATCTTGTTCTGGAAACGATGGTGGTGACGGTGGTTACCAGAGACGAACGGTGGTATTACGACGGTGATGGGTGATAACAGTGGTGTCGGTTGTGGGATGAACGATGGTGGTAATGCTGGTTCCGGATGGTGTTTCGTGGAAACCGACGACAAAATTGGAGAATGGTGATGATGTTGATGGTTGTTAATGATAGCAAAGCAACGACGATATCCGATGGTTCAATGGTGGTTAACAAAGGTGGTTGTCGGCGACATGAATATCGGCTAACAATAGTGGAACGAGTAACAGCGCTTTAAGTCCAGATATCGAAAGCTTAACGAGATTACCGGTAGCCACCGGTAAGATACTATCCATTTTTTAAATAGCAAATCAATTACAAGGTCATACATAAATATCGTATAACCCTGATGCAAATGTTGTAGAATTATTTGGCCCTAATTGTTAAAAATAAAAGATATCAAAGATTGCGGGATCAGTCAAGCATCATCTCCCAAGTTAGGAGGGTCAAAGACAGCTAGTAAACAGCTGTAAATCCAGCCGTAAACCAAGCTTATCTACTATATTTAGATTACGGTTTGTGCTATAAATTGTATACCTTTCTTTGTAATGAAAAAAACAAAAACATACACATCAATTCAGTGTTTTATGAATCAACTTTGTAACATGGTATCAGAGCAGTGTCGTTCTTGACCTGTTCATCATTTACCTTGCTCATCACTTACCCAAAACCAATCATCCTCTCAACCAAGCTGCCATGGCCGAAGCCGGTAACTTGGGAGAAGATCTATCAATCCAAATCGCCAATCTGCTCAAGAATGGCCTCAACCCACAAAACCGAAACCCAAAACTGTCCGATAACCTTCAGATAAACCTCAAGCTCAACAGCCAGAATTATGCTCTATGGACCCGGATGATGAGGGTAGCCATAGGCGGTAAATCAAAAGCCTTTCTAAACCATTTATCAACCAATCCACCAAACCAAACCAGCGAAGAATATGAACAATGGGAACAAGACGACCTAGTCGTCTTTTCATGGCTCATACAAAACATCAAACCAACCCTCGCCAGCAATCTAACCGAATTTCCGACAGCAAAATCGCTGTGGGATGCCCTAGCTATAACATATAGCAGTGGGCGTGACAAGCTCCAAACCTTCAACCTACATGTCAAGGCGAATGAAATCAAACAGAACAATCTCTCCCTTGAAGAATTGTGGATTATACTCCAAGGAGTATGGGGAGAAATTGATCGGATTGACCCAAACCCGATGACCTGCCCAACCGATATCCAAGCATATCACAAAATTCAGGACGGAACAGAAACTGTTTCAGTTTCTAAACGCTCTCAACCGGAAATATGACCCTATAAAGAGGGAAATACTCCGGTTAGAACCCATTCCAACCGTAGAAACTGCATACGCCACTGTCCGCAAGGAGGCCGCTCACCAGAACATTCTGGGAACACCTCTCAATGACACACAGGGTATCACAGTGGGTTTAATGGCTTCTGAAATCGAAGGGTTAGGGCTTGCATCAAAAGGCTACCGACGGATCGATGTTAAAAGAACCGGATCAAGTAACAAAGATGACAAAACTCACCTCAAATGTGATCATTGCGGCATGACAAAGCATACCCAGGAACAATGCTTCAAACTCGTCGGGTATCCGGAATGGTGGTCGGATGGCCATAAGAAGAGCACAAAGGCTACAGTGAAAGAAAAAGGGAAATCATCCAGCACCGGCACCCGAGATGTCACCGGAGATGGAAGCCGAAGCAGGACTGGTTTCGGCGGAATGGCTGGTACACATGAAGAAGAAGAAGACGCTACAGGTAACGGGTTTGGGGCGCAGCCCTCAAACCCTTGCGGTTTTAACCAATATAAAAAACCAAATATGTCACATTTAGTCCCTAGAAATAAGGGAAATGCCAATATGGCCCAAGAAACCCATAAAAAACAAAAAACATGGATCTTCGATTGTGGCGCGACCGACACAATGACTTATGAGCTGTCGGATATTATTTCAACAACCAAACCAGAAAAAACGCATATTCAAACGGCAACGGAGGAATAATGGATGTAAAATCGGGAGGGACTATTGAGATTTCACCCACAATAAAAATCTCTAATTGTTTTTATGTTCCCTCGTTATCACATAAACTGCTTTCCATCAGCCACGTCACAAAAGAACTCAACTGTATTGTCCTAATGTACCCTACGTTTTGTATTTTACAGGATATCAGGACGGGAGTGATCATTGGGCGTGCACTGAAAATCAAGGGTTGTATTATGTGGATGAGGTGACTCAAAGTGGTGCTGTGATGTTGACTCATGGGACATCGGAACGAGAAGCTTGGCTATGGCACCGAAGATTAGGTCATCCTTCTGCAAATTATTTGCATATTTTATTTCCAAAACTATTTTAAAGTTAATTCTATGTCACATTGTGAAACATGCGTTTTAGCAAAGAGCCATAGAAAAACCTTTAAACCCAATAATACTAAGGCTGCTTTGCCATTTTCATTAATCCACTCTGACGTATGGGGTCCTGCCCCAGTTCTTGGGGGGCAAAACCTTCGTTACTTTGTGATGTTCGTTGATGATTGTACCCGAATGACCTGGGTTTATTTTTTGGAAAACAAATCCGAAGTCTTTGAAAAATTCACTATGTTTTACGCCATGATCCAAACACAATTTCAAACAAACATCCAAATATTCCGATCCGATAATGGCGGTGAGTTTGTTAATACTTCATTTAAATTGTTTTTCCAAAACAAGGGAATAATCCACCAAACTACATGTCCAAACACCCCAGAACAAAACGGTGTCGCCGAAAGGAAAAATCGCATTTTGCTGGAAATGACACGAGCTCTCCTAATCGAATCCCAGGTCCCGAAATATTTTTGGCCTGAAGCCCTTGCTACCGCTACCTATCTTCTCAACCGACTCCCAACAAATATCCTAAAACTTAACACTCCGTTACACACCCTTTCAAAATTCTTCAAACTACCATCAGTCTTACTCTTCAACCACGAATCTTTGGATGTACTGCCTTTGTTCACATACCTAAATCAGATCGAACCAAACTTGACCCTTGTGCTGAAAAATGTGTCTTTGTTGGGTATGGAATGAATCAAAAGGGATACAGATGTTATAATCCACAAACACGTCATATGTTCACCACAATGAACTGTGACTTTCTTGAAACCGAGTATTACTACAATTCCCAACTCAGTGGTCAGGGGGAGAAGGAATGTTTAGACACACTAAGTTGGTTAAAATATGTTCCCTATGTACCAACTACAGAGTCACCAGAGTCCAATTTCAGTGCCACTGAAGGTCCTAATGCTCCTCCTAACCTGGTTCCGAGGTAAGTAATACTCATCCTATTCAGTCTGGTGATACTTTTGAAGTTTCTAATGACTCCGAAGATACCAATACTTCTAACCATGAAACTGCCACAAAACAAGCCGAAAATTTGCAGGCAGATGAATCCAGACAAGAAGAACCACCATCAAGATATGTGTTACCCCCTAGAACAAACAGAGGGGTTCCTCCGAAACGGTATTCTCCTGAAAAAGAACCAAGAAGATCTAGTTATCCTATAGCTAGTGTGGCTAATGGAAAGTTCACTAAGGAAGCCAAAGCATTTATCTCATCTGTTTATTCCGAAGAAACTCCTACAAACGCGGATCAAGCCTTAAAATCTAAACATTGGAAGGAAGCAATGAAAACAGAAATGGAAGCCCTAATCAAGAACAATACTTGGGAAAAATGTACTCTCCCGTTGGGAAAGAAATCCGTGGGGTGTCGTTGGGTCTATACGATTAAGTATAAACCCGATGGTACAATTGAGAGATATAAAGCCCGACTGGTAGCAAAAGGGTATACCCAGACACATGGGATTGATTATGCTGAAACATTCTCCCCGGTTGCAAAAATGAACACAATTAGGGTTCTTTTTTCGATAGCCGCAAATGAAGGGTGGCCACTTCAACAGTGTGATGTAAAAATGCTTTTTTACACGGGGACCTAGATGAAGAGGTATTTATGGATGCTCCTCCAGGATTCACAAAAGAGTTCAAAACTGGAGAAGTTTGCCGTCTGAAGAAGTCTCTTTATGGTTTGAAGCAATCTCCCCGGGCTTGGTTTGGCAGATTTACGGTTGCTATGAAAAAGTTTGGATATAAACAGAGTAATGCCGATCATACTTTGTTTCTCAAAAAAAGAGGAAAATTCGTAACCTGCCTAATTATCTATGTAGATGATATGATCATTACAGGGAACGATAAAGAAGAAATGGTAAAACTAAAAGAAAACTTGTTTGCTGAATTTGAAATGAAAGATTTGGGCAGGCTTAAGTATTTCCTCGGAATTGAAGTACTAAGGTCAAAACAAGGAATTTTCATTAGTCAGAAGAAGTATGTTTTAGACCTGTTGGCAGAAATTGGAATGATCGATTGCAAACCAGCAGATACTCCTATGTGTGTAAACCAAAAGCTTTATATGGAAGAAGGAGCAAAATTAGCAAATAAAGAAAGATACCAACGGCTGGTGGGAAAACTAATATATCTCTCACATACTCGTCCAGACATCGCCTATGCTGTAGGGGTAGTAAGTCAGTTCATGCACCAACCTCAACAGTCACATATGGAAGCAGTTTGGAGAATTATTAGATATCTCAAAGGAACAGTAGGTCACGAAGTCCTGTTTCAATCACATGGACACCTAAATGTTCAAATCTATATCGATGCAGACTGGGCAGGAGATAAGGGAAGTCGGAGGTCAACAACAGGCTACTTCACTTTAGTTGGGGGGAATCTTGTTACTTGGAGAAGTAAAAAACAAAAGGTGGTTGCTCTTTCAAGTGCAGAAGCTGAATTTAGAGGTATAGCTCGAGGTTTAACAGAAGCCATGTGGATGCGAAGACTCTTAGCTGAGATTGGTTTTCCGTCAAAAGAAACAAGTAAGATTATGTGTGATAATAAAGCTGCAATTCAGATTTCAGAAAACCCAGTACAACATGATCGAACTAAACACGTGGAAGTTGATAGGAACTTCATCAAAGAAAAATTGGAAGATGGTACGATTGAACTACCATTCGTTCGATCAAAGGATCAGCTTGCTGACATTCTAACAAAAGCGGTTAACGTGAAAATTTTCAGCGATTGTTTGGGCAAGTTGAATTTTGGAAATCCGACTATTCAACTTGAGGGGGAGTGTTAAAAATAAAAGATATCAAAGATTGCGGGATCAGTCAAGCATCATCTCCCAAGTTAGGAGGGTCAAAGACAGCTAGTAAACAGCTGTAAATCCAGCCGTAAACCAAGCTTATCTACTATATTTAGATTACGGTTTTGTGCTATAAATTGTATACCTTTCTTTGTAATGAAAAAAACAAAAACATACACATCAATTCAGTGTTTTATGAATCAACTTTGTAACACTAATAGAGGCCAGATGTGTAGAATATCATGATTAAAACCCTGACATGAGTGGCTCAAATCAGCATACCATGAGTCAGTCATTGAGAGGATGTTCGTAAAGGGAAAATAAAACACCCACTACAAATGTGGATACCCTAAGATGTTATCAAGTTTATATAAATGCACAATTTATACCTATGCATGTCTAGAAGCTATAGAAGATATATCACATACATGGGTGACAAATGTCAAATATAAAAAAAACACAAACTAATATAAAAACAAAAAAAAAAAGTTATCACTTATCTCTGGGCGAAGACACACGCATACTATTTCACGTGTTATGTGTTACTAGCATATCAAACACTCGAGAAGAGCACCAAAATCTTACATATAGATTCTAAGTTTTTATTAGTATTCAACTTGATTGCAAAAGTCTCTAGCCACTTCTTAATCGGAGTTGAGAGTACTTGAGAAGTACTTTGCCTAGGCGGAGAGTACTCAAGCCTCGGCAACCTACTTTTTGCGTTTACTCGGGAAGTACTCGACCTCGGAGACCTTACTTAGTTCTATTTATACTTGATTAAATGGTTATCACTTTGAAACCGTGGATCAGAAGTGATACTAAATATCTACAATATTTCACCCGACAAAAATGGCTAGAAAATATATCAGAAAACTAAAAGTTTTGCCAACTAGAATATATTGTATAAAATAACTAACATAAAATCAAATATGGTGAGTAACCTGACGTTGCTAGACAAATATTCGTTTACCATACGGCCTGAACAAATAGGTCATCTAGATAGCATCATTACCAACTAGCACCACTAACTAATCTAAAAGTCTTGCTACCAATACGCTTATTGTATAAGAGTGAGCTTTCTTTATCATCATAAATAAACTCCTACAAACAATCCCTCTTATATATAGACCAATTAAATATTTAATGTACTTATGTGATGCATCTATAAATGGTCACATGTGAGCTTTCAATTGCACAAGTGTAACATATGCCCGATAATATGGAACGTTATTATTTACCATGGTTTAACGCTGCTTTTTTGACGATGCAATTGTTGGGCACGATGTGAAATATACTGAGAGACGTATGTAGTTGAGAGAAAATTCAATTTTTGAGGGCTATCTAATCAATTTAAGACCAACTACTAATCACGAATACTTCCCATTACAACTAGTATCCTGAAGAGAACCAAGTGTGTCCTACTTTGCTAAATATTTTGTTATGCGGTTTCTGTACCAATACAGCCATCACTACGCACCAAGAAGGATTACATACAAGACTAGGTATGTACATTGTTTTTAACTTCTAGTCATCCCTAAATATCTATAACCATTGACGTGAGACTTATGTTGAATGTCAAGTTCATGAGGCAGTTATCCTAATCTTTTAGAGGGAGATAAGAATAAAGAAAGACCGGTAATGCAAGCAAGATATGCAATGCATCATAATTGTGCCCCTTGAAGTGGTCATTATAAATATAAAGTCCAAAAAAGTGAATACATTTGCAAAAATAGCAATGAATTTACAAGATGCATTCAAAAATACACAAACAGAGTGATAAAGACACTTATACCAGTATCAAAATCATCTACTCAAATTAAAGTAATCTAAGGAAAATTACCATACAAAGAAAACATAAAAGCCAAATCAGTTCCAAAGATAAAAGACCCACGAAAACCAAATGAGTAAAATAATGCAATTGGTGTAACCTCATCAAAGGTTATTACTAAAACCCGAAAAGAGGTAAATGTTTCAGAAGAGACCCGATGCGATTCTAGGAGAAAATAATGCTTTAACAGAAGAATATAAAGTTCCAAAAGAAATACCCGTATTGAATGAACAATGAGATATCTACAAATTATATAAGTATAATACGGAACTGATATATAACACGTGTTAAAGATATATTTGCATATGCTATAGCAATAGGTGTAATCGATCCATGAAAAAGATTACGTATATAAAGTTGTGTGAATATGTATACGCATAAATAGCCAAAATGGAAAAGGTTGAATTAAGTTCGCTCGACAAACTAAACGTTTTCAAACATGTAGTTCGAACACCCATAGATGTCAAACAAGTAGGTTATAAATAGGTGTTTTCAAATAAAAAGAAACGTAAGAACGAGATTTCGCGGTGTAAGACATGGTATTTCCATACACTTAAGGGGACAACAAAAAACGGTATTTCCATAATATGGATGTCGTTACCGCACACTTACAGGGGACAACAAAAAATGGTATTTCCATAATATTCTCTGAAAGATTAAAAACACCCGAAGTATCATAAAACAATAACCCCAAATATGTCTTATAAATCTCAAGAGATTTTTCATATAATAAATATCAAGGAGCGGATCGTATATGGTACGATTGACTTAGTTGATACTTAAAAAAAGGGGTATAAGTTGACAAAATGATCCATACCTGTTTATCAAAATTTCACTCTTAAAGTTCACATAATCGCAGTTTACAGTGACAACATAAATATCATCCAGAGGAAGAGGAATAGAAGGGAATTGACGTACTAGAGAGAGAATTTTAAAGACCTTTACATATCATAATTATTTATTGATTTGCAGTTCGAGTATATCTATTATATTTGCTCATAAAATTAAACTACATATTGATGATGTTACTTGGAAAATGCTCATTTGTTGAGCACACTAATAATTGTTCAGTCGCTTGACATATAAAAAGATTCGTATGGTCCGCAAGAGGGTGGATAAGTACGTGGTCCTGAAGTACGATACTTAATTGCGATCCAAACATTGATATATCTTATAAAAAAACCGACACCTGGGATTACGTTGTAGATAAATGTATTAGCAAGATATAATTACAATCTTATATGTTGCACCCTCTTTCCTTCACAAAGTTTTTTCCTATTAGATTTTCTTAGTATCGTTTTGGGTGAGGCAACATAGCATATCTCGTAGCATTTGTTTATCTTAAAGGTCATGAAGTATCGATTTAACATCATCCTAAATCATGTTGTTAATTTCATATAATGCAGAGTCCACTCTTTTTCCCTTAGCTATGGTTTTAACCCAATGTGTTTTCCTATCAAGGTTGTTAATAAGGCATAGTTACAATAAGTATTAAATGATATGGTATTCAAGACATGATATTTTTTTCATGAGAAGATATGGAGTCCCGACTATCTACTTATGATGATGAAGGACATCTATCAGACCCCCAAAGAGCTCAATCTCAATCCATATACAATTTTACTTATGGAAGTCAACGGCTTCAACATGTTCAAGAGAGGTGCGGACTAGAGGCGATCATTATACTATTTGAAGACAATGCAACATGAATCACTTAAAACAACGAAGACTACGTTAAAGATCAAGTCAAGCGGTTAACATCGAAGTTTGAATTCCACAGACTAAGAGATATATCTAGAATTGAGGGGGAGTAGTAATATACGCGCTTACTCTTTTTCCTTAAATGAGTTCTCTGCCATTGGGTTTTTTTAGTAAGGTTCTAAGAAGGCAGCATAACTGATCACACATTATCAGTTAATGAGGCAGCATAACTGATCTAGTAGTATCAGTTTATCTTCTCAGTCACGAAGTACCTAACATCATCCTCAAGTAAGTTAATTTTATAGTGAATGGTAATATGTCTGAGGGAGAATGTTATAAATGATCATAATGGTCAGACATAATGTACCATCATTATCCTAATTATAAGTTAGCAATGGTTACAATTAATATATATATATATATATATATATATATATATATATATATATATATATATATATATATATATATAATGGTTGATACCCTGATGAATAATAAAGAATTATCTCTATTTTCACTCTTGTTTCTTTACATAAACCATAATAGCTTTTACAAATATCAGTCACAATTTCAACATCTAAAAGAACATTCAAATCTAAACACAAAATACATGAACTTTTATACGCCAAATGCATCGTCCAATTGGTTTTATCGTCGTTAGACCTTCAATCTGATAATTGTGTTTATAATGATATATTTTTGTTGAACACTAGCCCTTGTTTATATGTAGATTTAAAAGTTGCAGTGTTAATGTTTATTACATACTACACATTACATCATGTGTAGTGGTTGGGGGTAATACGTCCACGTCCACCTCCATTTGGTGGCTTCTTATTGACTGAACAATGGGGTTCACACACATACCACTCTTAGGCCATGTGTATTCATAGGCCCTTGGGAGGGGTTATGTGACATATGGTAAAAAAGTGAAATGCGGGTTATGGGAGGAGGGGTTGTTATATAACATGTGTGTGTAGTGGATGGAGCCCTATAACCCCTACAAATCATTACTCAATTATTTTTATTTAATCTCTAATTTTATAAAATTAAAAAATATATAACATTTCATTAAATTAAAAAAATTACAATAAATATATATTTAATACTACTCCCCGTTGTCGCCTTCTTCTTCTTCTTCTTCATGATCTCCGTCATCCAAACCTTCGTCTTCAAAGCCTCCAACTTCACAATCTTCTTCTTCTCCTTCAGAGTCCTCTTCATCGTGGCCATCGTGTCGAATTGGGCAAATCGCCCAAGCATGCTCAACCAAATCCACCTTTAACGCGTTATGTAATTCCTTGGAACACAAGAATTAATCATTTAAGATTCTCTCCTCCGTTGTTGCTTGCGTTCCTAGAACATCTTCCGGACGACAGTCTAAACTACCAATCATACCGGGTATTCCATGTTTTTCTAAATGCACTTTGTATATCCGTTGAAGGTCGTTCCAAGTCGGGTTTCTCATGTAACGTTTTCCATATAATTGGCATGTACCTGAAAATAAAAAATTATATATATAACCGTATTTAGTTTTTGTAATTTATTTTGCACTATAAAATAAAATTATATATAAGCATAAGTAAATATACCGTAGCAGAAATATTCCAAGGTATCACATGTTGTTTTCTCTGCCATCTTCAAATACTCGTCGTTGATATTGTACGTGTTTCCATAGGCGAGTATATGTAACCCGGAAGTTAACTTTTAAATTGCGGTGAATCTTAGACATCCTCTCTCGTTAGTTTTTTTTTGCTTAAAGTAGTTTACCTTCCAAATATGGTTAATGCACAAAAACAAACTTTTGCTTATCCGAAATCGGCGCCTAAAATATCGGGGTCGTGAACCGGTGTAGGATTGAAATAATCGTTCATTAAGCGATCATTTGCGGCTACACGATCTCGCACAACATATTCGCTCCTTAAGATAGGGCGTGGGGGAGAACGATTAACATGTTGCAAAACGCTAATCGCGAGGGCACACAACTCATAACCGCTTCTTTCTCCTCCGCGGCTTCTTTTTAAGAAAAAAAAACTTTGGTATAGATTGATGAACGAATTTTTCGAGGGAGGCGAAGACATTGTAAATAGTATTTTTTGGTGAGTTGATTGGATGTAGAATGGGTTTTGTGTGGGGTTTATTTATTTAAGAGAGTATGTATAAAAGGGTATGTGTATATATAGAGTTTGGATTTTTTTTTCTTTTATTCTTTTTGACCAGTGGCGAATCTTGAGATTTCCGACTGGAGGACAGAAGTCACCAGACCTATAAATTTCTCTAAAACCGGTGGGTCAAAAACGTATACATGCAAAAATTTCTATACGAAAACTACATACTCTCCAATACTGAGCGAAAAGTTCGGTGGGTCGGCCGCCCCCTCCCGCCAAGTTTCCCCTGTGTTGACCATTTGACACCGGTCAATTTTCTTGATTCTTTCACCATCGCCCCATTATCACCTTCACGAGAATCTGGATTTGGGTTGTATAACACCCCAGAGAACTGTGTGGGGTGACACGACGAGGCGCCATGTATGGTTTTAACGCTATATACATCACACACACTCATAAGAATGGCCTTAGCGCGTCTAGCAAAACATTTGACCCCGTGGATGGTGAGGTGAGGGTGAAATAATGCCCAATATAGATAGATAGTCTTATCTCATGTTTCAAAAGAAAAAAAAAGAGTCACATAAGGTGAGTGCCCCTACACTACCTGCCACAGCCTAGGGCAAACAAGATGAACCCAAGAACCAAAAATAAACGAAGGAGCCACTCATCTTCTTCGACGAGAAACCACCGCACCACCGCCACTTCCACCTCATCTGGACCGGCACCCACATCCACTCCCTCCGCCACACTTGTCGACACCCAATTCGTCACTGAAGACGACGAACTTACTTACTTCCGCGACCTTACTATCTCTCCATCTGACAAATTCTCAAACCCCAGAAGCTTCCCCTACGCCGTGAAGCAGCAGTGCTGGGAGAAAGCTGAGAAGATCAAAGGACGTGACCCTGACCGGTGGCGTCGAGACCCACTCGGCAACACCATTTTTCGTAAGCTCGTTGGATGTGCTGGCTGTCTTTGCCATGATTACGACCACATTGTTCCGTACTCTAAGGTAATTTACTATCACAAAAAAATTAAGCACACATGCTTGTTTGATTTTTATAGAGAACTAATCACAAAGTTCGTGTAGAAAATTTAAATTCGTATGTTATTTAAATAAATTACAAGAGGTGAAATTGAAATTTAAAAAGAAAATAATATTTAATAATAAAGTTACTCTTCATGGTCCATGCGAAATATGATGTTGAACTTTATTGTGAATTCTTGGTTTTAAAAAGCGGGTGGTGATCTGATGTGATTTTATCCCAAAAGCCGATGCGTGCCGCATCACGTGTCGAGGCGTTTGTTATTAAAGAATGCTAAAAGTTAGTTATAGATAATATTTTAACTTGTAAACTTCGAAACACAAAAATATAAGATATTCTCGTCATTTCTAGTCAGATTTGTTCAATTAATGTTCTGATTTGGTCAAAAACTCAAACCCATTGTTCAATCGATGGTGCGCACATCACGGAGTCGCATCGCATGATGTGATCTTACCCCCCGCATCATGTGATGCACACATTATGTGCGTATTTTAAAACCGAGAGGTTGTGATGCTGCTTGTCCTGAATTAGGTCAAATGATCTTGTAATTCTCATGTAACTTGAAGGCTCATGCATAGTATTGTTCTGCTTTTTTATACGCTCATCTTGTTGATTTTGCAGGGCGGGCAAAGCACACTGGAAAATTGTCAGGTTTTACAGGTAACACAACATCTTAACCAATTGTAATATGTCTCAAAAATGGAAGCTTTAAGGCATAAGGATTAGACTTATGTGCTCACGACGGTTTCCTTGTAAGCGACAGTTAATCGATCAAAAGGGAACCGTACCGAGATGTCTCGAGCTGATCTTATTCAGAAAAGCTCCTACTGCAGAGTTCTGGTACAGTATTAAGTTATTAACATCCACCATATTGTTAACATTTTTGTATAGATTAGAGTAGTAGCTGTAGATAGTCGTGTAATGTTACGAAAAAACTGCAGGGCGGGGCATGGATCTTCTTGAATTGGCGGCCTATGGAAATGTTCGCAGAGGACAAGACTCTGGTGGATGTACCATGCAATGATCAGATGTCAAAGTATGTCACAATTATGTTTAGTTGTTATATGTTGATTGTATCTGTATCGGTAGCAAGACCGTATTAGGTTTTGCTCCACTATTTTTACTCATCAGGTCTACAACTTGAGTCAACAAAGGTGTTATACTTTCTTGACAGTTTCTACATCTAATGTAAGAGCAGCCAGCACTAAGCATTAGAAAGTAAGCACAAGCCCCATTGACCTTTGACCTTTTTGTGGTCGTGTTAATCTGTATCTACATAGGTTTGCAGAATGCGCAATAATAGTTCATAAAAGATGCCCTTTTAGTGCTCAATTTCAAAAACTACGAAGTGAAGTAAGCTGAACTTTTCTATAATTCGACAGCAACAGACCGAGGCATAGTGAGCTGTTGATTCCGCTTTTATACATCATTAAAACTTGTCATTGATAATCTGGACCATTGAAGTTCCACCACTCCTTTATAGAAAGCAAGAAAGCAGCAAATGCCCATTACAAAAGAGATATAGATATACATGGCATTTCGGGTCGACAATACAACTCATATTCTTCCGATAATGTGGCCTCAATTCGTCGAGGACCTGAAAATATCTTGATCTTTTTCATGGCTGCTTCTTTTGATTTTGATGTGCCCACACATAATAACCAAGATTTACACATCTGAGTATAGATATAAAGATTTTGTGAGAGATACCCAAAAGTAATGATTGTAATAAATTCTTTGCACCTTTCTAAATTTGATTAGCAAACTAATTTACAGAAAAAAATGCAGTCAATTTACAAAAATGGAAAATCCCAACATCTAAAACTATACCCTATAACTACTAATGTTTGATATTTTTCTTACATAGTTATTGCTACTTTAGGCCCTTTCTTGAAAGCAAAGTGATCTAGAGAAAGCGGCAGGATTCGCTTGTAACACAGGACTCGGTTCGGTGGCTTTATTCTTCTTTTTATCGTTTCCTTTTGATTGGAACGCCTTGAATAGATCACCTCTGCTGCTGTGTTCGTTCTTGATTCCAAGTGTAGCCCATATCGAACTCTTTGCAGCCTCATCCGGATCGTCTATTCTAAGTGTCTTTGGAATCAGAACTGAATTCCTCTGTTTCTTGAACTCTTCGTGTGAACCGTCTGGTTTTATTGCTTCCCCGTCTGTCAGATGCTTTCCTAAGATGGACTTGGTGGGTGGTAACCAAGAAACCGAGCTCCAGTAAGGTGGAGGATACATCGGAATTTGAGGGTATCCCGGAGGGTACATGGGTGGAATCGGCATAGGAATTGGCATCGGAATTGGCGTGGTGTGGGTGTGTTCCATGGGTTATATGGCCAAGAAGCGCCCGGAATCCAATGGAAATGGGAATGGAATCCGGCGTTATCGTGTATGTTCTCAACTCCTGAACTGGAAGAACAATCGTCTCGGCTTTCTTTCCCACTTACATCCGCTCCAAAACACGGAGAATTTTGACCGAAAGAAAGACTTTCGGTGAAATCCCGTCAGAATCCGGAGCAAACTCGATATGATTCGCTACCACTGCTGCCGCTGCTTCTGATTCGAAAGCCTCTTGGGGGATTACATACCGACAATGCGTAGGCGGGGCCTTTTTCTTCCTACGACCTGCCCCGACCGGCATGTTTCTCATGGTGCCTCCCGCTGTCCAGTACCTCTGACAACTCTTGCATAAATGGCGTGGCTGGTTGATGTTCGAGTTGTTAAAGTAACAAAACTTGGTGTTCATACTGTCACACCGCGGGCAAGGGAGAATCTTGTCCGGTTTTTTCAAAATTCTGGGTTGCAAATTCATCGGATCACCGAGGTTTTCCGACACACCCTCTTCATCTATCAAACACCCTTTCTCCGTAACTGCGTTATCCGCGTTCTCTCGTCCATCCGACGAACTCGTCTTGTCCATTGTGTGGGGGGGTTCTGGAAAACCGATCTTCTTGCCGAACAAAATGATACCTGGATCGGTCATGATCTTGTAGCGATAGATAACGGGTAAGAAAAGTGGTGTTGAATGTAAAAATCTAAGTAGGAATAAGCATATGATATAGGGGGCGGGGAAAGGTGGATGCCACATAAGCTGTGAAGAAGGTTTATGAGCCACAAGTTTGTTGTGGCCTTGATACGTTGGCACAGTGGATTCTTTTGGGTCCATACAAAGTTGATGCACCCACACACTAAATTCTCTGATAAAGATTTGGCACAATTTTACTCGGATAATTTCCTACTTTCCGGTTGCTTGCGTCATCTTGTAATTAGTTGGTTGCGTCATCTCTTTGTTTCTTCAACCTAACCCTTTTAATAATACCGCATAATACTAAGATAATTAGTTGGTTGCGTCATCTCTTTGTATCTTTTTGTTCAATCTGATCCTTTTAATAGTACGTTGAGAATCGCGCAATACATGTCAAATAATTAGAAGTAAATCAAAGGTTACTAAGGTGTTATTAATTAACTATGGAAAAAGGGATGAAGATCATAATGAGGTATTTTCAAAAAGCAATATTGGATTTTAATAGTTTTAACTATTCGTTGTTGGTCATCAACAGTGCCAACTTTAAAAATAACACTTGACAGTCTCAACTATTAACATTTTGGGCTGTAAATGGACCTTGATTAACAGAACTCTAACGTTGTTAGTCTCCAGTCACCGGAAAAACGTTTTTGACAAGAATAAAAGGATCCAATTTAAGGTTACAAAGAGGTTTGAGACTAAAATGTTGAGTTTTCCGGCCAAAAAGTTGAGTTTTCTGGTCAAAAAGAAATTTTCCGGCAAAAAAAGAGTTTTCGGTGACCTCATTAATTGGGGCTATTACTAGAAAAAAGTTCCTAAAGTCTGTAATACGGTTACAAAAAGGTTTAGGACAAAATGTTGAGTTTTCCAGCCAAAAACGTTTTCCCGGTGACTGGAGATTAACGGCGTTAGAGTTCTGTTTGTCAGAGTTCACTGGACGCAAATATTTTAATAATTGACACTGCCAGTGGTTATTTTTGAAGTTGAGACTATTGCGGCTAACGACGAATAGTTATGATTATTAAAATCCAATATTTCTTTCAAATAATAGAAAAGTGACCGCATTAGTTGAATTAGTCTCCTAACTCGATTATTTAAACGTTAATATCGCTTTAATGACAGGATTAGTGAAATCACACTTACACTTACTAATGACCCTTTTGACTTTTCTAAGTTGGTGCTTTATTTATGTAATTTTAATATATGGATCCAAAAAGTCATGAATTTTGACCAAACAAAAAGTGGCCTTGTCTTTTTTTTTTTTCTTCTTTTGTATTAAACTTATCAATATCTATTTAATTAACTTAATTAACGTGTAAATGTGTTAAACATGTTCCACGAGTTGTGATTAATTGTTTAAATGGTTTGTGAAAAAAAGTTTGCCAATGGAATCCGGATGTACTATGAAATCGGTGTGGTGAACCAGTCCTCGTTTCAAACCAAATTGCAAATTTGATATCTGTTTGAGAACTCCTACGTTGAAATCGTTTAGAGTTGAACCAAAACGATTAAAAACTGAAACGCATCAGTCGTTTTTCACTTCAAAAACCGGATTCAAACCCAAATCAGTGTTGATCGATGTTGACCCAAACCAAACTGTTTTAAAAAATAAATAAAACACAAAAATGTACACTGTTAGCCTAACCATGTTAACCTAAACATGACGATCAACTTGTTTAAGAGATTAGAAGTAAAATGCAAAATCTAATTATTTTTATAGTCATTTCAGGAATAATCACTCCTATTGCTTACGCGGGTCCTCGACCGGTTTACGTTTGAACCGATATCGTCAATCTTAAAACTGCCTGACACATGTATCTTTTTCTTTTTGCCTTTTTTTCTTTAATATCTGTTTACTGTTTTCTCCTCACCTTGTTTATTGCCTTTTTGTTTTTCATCATTCAGTACTTTCCCTAACTATAAATAAAAGTGCCTAACATCGTTTCATATTATTATTTGAAACATCCTTTTCTTCTTAACATACTCAATAATTCGAGCTAATACCCCACAAAAAAAATCCCAAATTGTATGTTTTTCTTGAACGGCGGAACACCATATATCTATATATAGAACCCAACAATAAGCTGGAAAAAAAGCGAAACAAAGTCCAGAAACACAGGAACCAAAACAGAATTACAGAAGACTTGCAACATCAAAATTAAGCCGATTATCTCACGCACAGAAAGGTAATTTAGATCTATGACTCAACCAAACGAACACGTCTTCTTTTCTTAGGTCCACCGTCTTTTGCACCGGCAGGAAATGGCATTCGAACACTTTCAGGTTCCGCGCGTACATTGGTAATGAAATTTTGGTTTCAACTTTAAACCGTCATGACTTTGACAGTCATGTTAGTTTAACATTCTTCTCACTGAAGACAAAACAACACAAGACACCCACTTTCCTTCTATACAAATACCTCTTACTCTCATCTTCACACATTCCGTTGTCTTTGTTATCCTCCTTTTCCCTGTTATACCCTGACCCGCAGCGGAATGGTACGGGACATAATAATTACCCATACCTTTTGATACTACTATAAATTTAGATATTTAAAATCGTTAAATTAAATTTGTCACACATGATCATACAAAATAGTTAACATATTTCATACGTTATTGAAAAGACAAATAGTTATAAACAAAAATCCAATTTATTATTTCTACTTGTATACCTGTATCATGCGTAAAAAGGTTTTGGGTCAACAAAATATTGGTGAATAGATCTAAATTTTAATTAAAATGTTTTACTTTATTAATTGATTTATTTTACTTAGAAATCTTTTTTAAACTTATACATACATACATACATACATATATATATATATATACATATATATATATATACACACACACACACACACATATATATATATATATATATATATATATATATAATATATATATATATATATATATATATATATATATATATATATAATAACATCAGTTTCATGTGTTGTAGATACATCCATAATCACCATAACCACAACGACAATCAATAAATCACAACAATCGCAATATAGATACAACAGAAACAATAACACTCAAAGACCATAGCATGCATTGGTCTCAAGCCCCGAAACGCGAGTCTAATACTGGTGGCGATACTAGGCTACAACCCATGGCCATAAAGAACCTAGTCAGCCAGGTGAATCCACGCGAAACCTGTGACACAACACGTGTAAACACATATATACACGTATATGCAACGATAGATATTAGAAATAATAGAAACAATGAACGCTATATACATATTGACACATTGACTTTGTATTTTATTTAATCAAGTAGAAAACGTTAGTAACATGACAAATGAACACCCCAAAATTTTTAAGTGAATAAAAATGGGAAAGTAATAGATCTACTCACTGGTTGCGAATATATGATCCACGAGAATGCACCGCACGAAAAGGAACAGTTTTATTTAAACAATAATCGTAATGTAAATAAACGAAATTCTAAACTAAAGGATAACCTATTGATTTTAGAAAATTGGGTTCTCCTATTTGGGGACTTAGAATTATATAAAATTATATTTGTTCTACCAAAATAACCAAAACAATAATTATATGATTCTAGAATGGCAAAACTCTAAAATTATCATTTAATAGGTTTTAAGTATTTGATAATATTAATAGGTTTTAAGTATTTGATAATGTCAATAATTAAATAAGTTAATTGAACTCGTCTAAAAATTATATATAACAAAGTTAATAATTATCCAAAATTTTATTTTAAAACAATAATTTTATAATGTGATTTATTTGTGTAAACAATTTCACTAATTCTTTTGATTATATAATAATTATAAAAAATTATAGAGAAATTCGATAAAAAAGTCTTTAACAATTATATAACCTCTAAAAATCAGTAAAAGTATTTATAGAATTTATTTGTAAAAATCTTGTATTTTTGAATAATTAAAACATGTATAAATCCAAATTATATTTACGAATTCCCTAAAAAAATAGAAAAATAAAAATTCCCTAGTGTTTATATAAAAATATTTATTCAATTGATTTAATGTTATCTTGTATTTATTTGATTTATCAAGTGATTAAAACATAAATAATTCACTAGAATTCCAATTGACATCTAAAAAATCAAAAAATTTACACACAATATAATAATATGATTTATAAGAATATTCTTCTTTCAGTTTCATCAAAACACATGTCTAACCCTAAAAGCCCCAAATTCTATGAACGAATTTAGTTGAACTCGTGTACGCCCGCATGTCCTCGGACACGAATGTCGTTCCGAAAACCCGGACTCACGTGGGGCGGTTTTTGCACCCGTAACAGATTCTGTTGATTGAGTTTTGAAAAACTGATTTGATATTGATGATCATTATGTCAAGAAATGAAACTGATTCGGTTCTAATGATCATTTAAGTCAGTCTTTTTGAACTTCGAAACAGCTTTGAAGTTCATTATTATCAGTCTAGAAACTGATAACTAATAACCATTATGAGGTTATTAAAACGCTGCAATGATGACCCAAAATCGGTTATGGTTCTACCTGTATAAATACAGACCAAGGCTATTCAGTTTAGACACACCAAAAAACACACAGTTCTCTTCTTCCTATCTAGTTCTCTCTGCAGCATCTCCGATTGTTTTTCAGGCAAGTGTTCAAGTCCGGCAGTGCGCTGTTGCTGTTTTGGACCGGCGTACCCTGGGAACAGACGATGAATCTGTTTAAGGGAATTGTGTCAAACACAAGCCCGGTTCACTGTTTCTTGTTTCTGTTTCGATTTTCTTTTACATTACTAGCAATATTACTAACAAACTTAAACAAAATGTTATACTGATTCTTAATGTTGTTGTTTTTCAGAATGCAAAACCAACCTATGACAACTGCTGTTTCTACTGTTGTCTCTGCGATCATGACGTCTGTTGTTGCTGTCACAACGGGTCTGGTTGCACCGTTGCCTAACGCTGTCTCGCATGACGAGATGCCTGAGAAATTCAACGGCGTGAATTTCAAACAGTGGTAGCAAAAGATGTTCTTTTATCTGACCACGCTGAACCTTGCGAGGTTCTTGATTGAATCCAATCCCCATGTTGAGGAAGGGGACATGGACGCTCAATCTGTGAGCGTGATTCATGCTTGGAATCATTCGGATCTCTTGTGTCGCAACTTCATTCTGAACGGTTTAGTGGATACACTATACAACGTGTATTGCAAAGCCAAGACTGCCAAAGAATTATGGGAGTCGTTGGATCGTAAATACAAAACAGAAGATGTGGGCACAAAGAAATTTGTGGTGGCTAAGTTCTTGGACTTCAAAATGATAGATGCTAAAAGTGTCATGAGCCAAGTCTGAGAATTGCAGGTTATTCTTCATGATATTCATGTAGAAGGAATGGTCAGCGAGACATTCCAAGTTGCTACTATGATTGAAAAGCTACCACCAAGTTGGGTCGATTTCAAGAACTATCTAAAACATAAGCGAAAGGAGATGACTATTGAAGATCTTGTTGTTCGTCTTTGCATTAAAGAAGACAACAAATTGGCTTTGAAAAGGGTTGATGGTCCTGAAACTGTCAAAGCCAATCTTGTTGAGCATGGCCAGTCTTCAAAGTCGAAAAACAGTGGAAAGGGTGGGAAAAAGGGTCACGGGAAACGTTCCAACCTCGGTCCAAAAGGAGGCGTTGGGAAGAAGAAGTTCCAAGGAACTTGTTACAATTTCCAGAAGCAAGGCCATAAGGCCAATGAATGCAAGCTTCCTAAGAAAGAAAGCGCTCGACAAGTGAACATGGTTCATGAAGTCGACAACCTTGTTGCCATGGTCACGGACCTCTCAATTCTGGTCACCGAAGTTAATCTGGTTGGCCAAAATAACAAGGACTAGTGGGTTGATACGGGGGCTATCCGTCATGTGTGCTTTGACAAAAGTTTGTTTAGCACTTTCAAGGAGGTGACCAACGGGGAAAAAGTTTTTATGGGAAACTCGGCCACGACCGAAGTCAAGGGCGAGGGGAACGTGGTCTTGAAGATGACCTCGGGAAAAGAACTCACCTTGTCCAACGTGCTGTATGTTCCGGAAATTCGGAAAAACCTTGTGTCGGGATGGCAGTTGAACAAGTTTGGGTTCAAAATGGTGATTGAGTCCGATAAGGTCGTGTTGACCAAGAGTGGTATGTATGTTGGTAAGGGCTATGCCCTCAATGGTATGTTTAAACTAAATGTAATGGTTGTGAAAGCTATGAATGAAAACGCTACTTCTTCTACTTACTTGATTGAGTCGTCTAATCTTTGGCATGGTAGGCTAGGTCATGTTAATTTAATTCAATTCGTCGTTTAATTAAACTTAGTTGCATACCAACTTTCGATATCGACTCAAATAATAAATGTGAAACTTGCGTGGAAGCAAAACAAACAAAATCGTCCTTCAAAAAGGTCGAACGAATCACCGAACCCCTCGACATGATACATACTGATGTGTGCGACCTAAAGGCAATTCCTACTCGTGGTGGGAACAAGTACTTCATCACGTTCATTGATGATAGTACACGGTATTGCTATGTGTACTTACTCAAGAGTAGACGATGCCATTGACAAGTTTATCTTGTTCAAGGCCGAAGTTGAAAATCAACTAAATCACAAAATCAAAATTGTAAGGAGCGATCGAGGAGGTGAATATGTTTCACCTTTTGTTGATGTGTGTGCGAAAAATGGAATCATACACGAACTCACGTATCCTTACTCCCTCAATCGAATGGCATAGCGGAACGTAAAAATCGTACCTTGAAAGAAATGATGAATGCCATGATGATAAGTTCTGGTATAAACCAAAACATGTGGGGGGGGGGGAGCAATCTTATCGGAAAATTATGTGTTGAACATGATACCTAATAAGAAGAAGGATGTAACGCCATATGAATTGTTGACGGGAAAGAAAATACCATATAAATACTTGAAAGTGTGGGGGTGTCTAGCTAAGGTGGTGGTCACACCACCAAAGCGACTACTAATAGGACCTAAAACAGTAGATTGTGTATTTATTTGATACACCCGTCCTTATGGTCCTTATCGTTTTCTTGTGCATGATTCTAAGAACCCTGGAATATGCAAGGGCACCATAATAGAATCCAAGGATGCATCATGGTTTGAACATGTGTTCCCACACTTAACTGGAAGTGAACTGAGTTCTTCTAGACCGGTCGAGGAAAATGTTCCTGAAGTTGAATACAATGAACCTCTTGAAAAATCTAAGACGAGGAAGTTGAAATCAGGAAAAGTAAAAGGCAAAGGGAGGAAAAATCCTTTGGCCCGAAGTTTCTTACCTACATGGTAGAAGATGAACCTCAAACGTCCAACAAGCGGTACATTCCTCAGAAGGACCTCAGTGGAGGTGTCACACCCCGACCCGCAGCGGAAAAGGTAATCGGGGCATGATTGGGTTATCATCAAAGCTCATGACATTTATTAAACGTTTCATATTCATTAATACAAATTAAATGGAAATCTACAATAAATGTTACAACATGATCTATCTAACAATCTAAACTTCTTTGTTCTCTTCTAAGGCATATCCTATGTTTTCCTTGCTTCAACCTGTTCACCTGTATCATGTGTAAAAAGGTTTTTGGATCAACATAATGTTGGCGAGTGAATCCTATGGAAAACATTTGAACGGATATATTTAAATTGATTATGAAATATGTGCACAACCACACATGAGCAAAAATAGATGTAACTTAATCAACAATCATAAGATATTGGATGAAACACTTATGAATAATAATGGAACAATTAGAGGCACGCGATGCTCAACTCGTCTCTCACGAGGAACTGAGGGGCCTGATGAATGAATTGCATAAACACGATAATATGAATGACACAACTACAAACAATATAAACTCGATGATACACACATGAACAATAATGAATTTGAATTGAAGCACGCGATGTTCTACTCGTCTCCCACGAGGAACTGTTGGGCTTAATGTATGAGTTTCATATAATTTGACAAAAGGAATATAAGTAAATCACAACAATAAAACAATCTAAGTTTAGGTCATGATGTGGTATGGCACAAGTTTAAATAAATAAATTAATTATTTTCATAACACATGACACACCCCAAAACGTGTAATTTAAAAGGGGGAGTTGTAAGATTCACTCACAGTGGGTGCGTTCGGTTGATGACGTTGAATGCACGCGAAGTGGTTTTAACCACGAGTGATATTTAACCTAGATAAATCGCATTATGGTTTGGTAAGTAAACGGGTTTTATTAATCTATTTTAGTAGGATTGTTGGGTGTATTTTTGTGAGTTTGAGGCTATTTTCTAACCTTAAAAATGTTATTTTTAAGTATTTTTAATTGATTTTTAATTAAAATAATTAAATAAAAATAATAATTTTTTTTTTTTCTGACCGTTGACCGTTTGACTGACCGTTGACCTGACCGTTGACCGGTTCAATTCGGATTACAAGTGCGCTGAGTGAGGCTCGAACCCGAGACCTCCCGTACGCGTGCACGCAGCTCTACCAACTGAGCTACGTGTCTAACCCGTTATATATCTGATTTTAATTACATATATATATTAATTAGTTTAAACCGAAAATCATTTTTATTTTAAAAACAGTTTAAGCGACTCGGACATGCACTCCACAGGTCTCGAACCCGGGACCTGTGGTTTAAACTAACACACAGTCCACCGCTGGACTGTGTGTTTAACATGTTATATATTTCCACTTTTATTATACTTAAATACAAATTATCTGCTTTCATTTCTGACTCTATTTAAAAAGTTAATAATTGTCCGGGTCGATGTAGGAGACCGGACTCGAACTTGTGACGTGCGATTAAACATACACACAGTCCACCGCTGGACTGTGTGTTTAACTTGGTTATTATTCCGATTATTAATATACTTAACATATATCTAAGGCGACTCCGGTTCAGTAAACAAAAAAAATGGTTTTTATTAAGGCAGCGTGTGTGAGACGAGATTCGAACTTGAGACGTTTTGCGTTTTATATGTGCACACAGTCCACGCTGGACTGTGTGTCTAACCCGATTAATTTCATGATTTATATTATACTTATATGATACAGAAATACATCGTCTTCTTCATCCAGTTAGAACCAGAAATCGGAAATCGACTGGTTCAAGATTTTTATCAGTTTATTAGTGTGTTTCAGTCCATTAAGGTAAGATAAAGGTGAAAAGATAAAGAAAATAAGCGAAAGAGGTATACCAACTGGACCCTCTGTTTTCCGGCAGAACTCCGGCGACAGCAATCAACTCGGCGTCAGGTGTCTTGCAGCAGCAAGTCTCCGGAAGGCTTGGAAAAAGTATGGGTATCTCCGGTATAAGCTTCAGGGGCTCAGTAAGGCTCGGCAATGGGGAAACCGGTTTTCTGGCGACGAACAGAAAAGTTCCGGCGAGTGGAATTACGCCGAGAAGAGGTGTATTTTTGAGCGAAAAGGTTTGAAGTCGGTTGTGGGTGAATTTATAAGGCAAATCGTTGAAGAATCTGGTCTGATTTCCGACTGTGTTCACTGATTTAAATTTCCCGGCGGTTATGGTTTTGGTCGCGGACTTCAAACATCGGTTATAACCGATGTCTGGTTAATGGTTTACGTTATAACGTAAATTGTAGTTAAGACTCGCGAGATTTCCGGGATTCCGACTGAACTGTTTGGGCGCCGGTTTTGAATTCGTAACGTCCCTTTATGAATTAAATGATTCTATTATTCATCAAACAGAATAAGTGGCGCAGTGGTTTGTGTGTATGTGTTAAGTTCGTTTGCTGATTCGGTACAGACCCGGGTTCGAAACCCGGCAGAAACAAATCATTTTTATTTTGCGATTTTTGACAGTTTTTCAAAAACTAAATATATATTCCCGTATAATAATTGATTACGGATCGTTTAAAAATATTTTGGGCATTTAATTCGCAAGGAAATTTTTGACTGACTGTTCGGTTTGATAAACGGAGCGGGTTTGGTAAATCCGTTTTTGACGGATGTTACAGTATCCCCTGCTTTTTAGAAATTTCGTCCCGAAATTTAAATAATGATATATTTTGACTAAAAGGATGATGATGTTTTGTTTGACAGTTTTATGCTTAGAAAAATGAGGGTTTAAGTTTTTGCTCGAGGCGGTAACGTTCCTTGTAAGGGTTAAGTACCCTATTCAGGAATCGCTTTTTGTTGCCTACTGTATGAGTATTGATAAACAGGAATGATTCGCTAAAAAAATGATATCATGCATAAGAGTTTAGATACGTTTGGGAAAGTATGGTTATATCCTAAGGCAAAACTTCTAACACTACAACCTATATGGAACACAACTGGTATTTGAACATAAGTAAACACAACAGCTAATATTCGAACATGAATAAACACATCAGCAAATATTTGAACATGGATAAACACATCAGCAAATATTTGAACATGAAAAAACACAACAGCAAATATTTGAATCCACATTCTGATAGCATATATGTTTGTTATGACGGAAGTTCCTCTCTCGTTTGTTATGACGGAGAGGTTAGTTTATGTAGGAATGGATCACAATCCAATTCTTTAAATAACATGATGATATAAATGTAACACAAATTCCAACCAAGGCAATACTAAATCCTACATGGAACTTCTCATAACCGCCTGATAATGCCTCTGATCCTTTGGCAAGAATACTTATATATATAGGAAGTACCAGCGGCGTATCCACCATATCCTTGCCAAATTTTCATTAGTTTTATCCACAAGTTATGATTGGTTACCAAGAAACTAATAAATCCTACATAGAACTTCTCATAACCGTCCGATAATGCCTCTGATCCTTTGACAAGAATACTTATATATAGGAAGTACCAGCGGCGTATCCACCATATCCTTGTCAAATTTTCATTGGTTTTATCAGTGAATTATGATTAGTCCTATAACTCTACAACCAATACAACAAACATAAAATACTGAAATGAAATATATCTGTGCGATCAAGGCTCAATCGAACGGAGCCGATCATATTGCATGTACTGAAAATGAAATGGATGTGCGCTCAAGGCTCAATCAAACGGAGCCGAACGTATTGAATGTACTGAAATTGAAATTGTGTGCTCAAGGCTCAATCGGGTGGAGCCGAGCATATTGCATGTACTGAAAATGAATAACTTAACCACACAAACAGCCTATGCACGGAACCTCTCATAACCGCCTGATAATGCCATCCGATCATTTGACAAGAATACTTATATATAGGAAGTACCAGCGGCGTATCCACCATATCCTTGTCAAATTTTCATTGACTTTATCCGCAAGTTATGGTTAGTTCGATGCGACTCTATTACAAACACCACAACCACAAGATACTGATAATGAAATTGTCTGTGCGCTCAAGGCTCAATCAAACGGAGCCGAACGTATTGAATGAAATTGTATGTGCGCTCAAGGCTCAATCAAACGGAGCCGAACGTATTGAATGTACTGAAATTGAACAACTTAATCTAAACAACCATCACACAATCAGCCTATGCATGGAACCTCTCATAACCGCCTGATAATGCCTCCGATCATTTGACAAGAATACTTATATATAGGAAGTACCATCGGCGTATCCACCATATCCTTGTCAAATTTTCATTGACTTTATCCGCAAGTTATGGTTAGTTCGATGCGACTCTACTACAAACACCACAACCACAAGATACTGATAATGAAATTGAATGTGCGCTCAAGGCTCAATCAAACGGAGCCGAACGTATTGCATGAACTGGGAATGTAAATTGAAATGTGCGCTCAAGGCTCAATCAAACGGAGCCGAACGTATTGCATGTATTGAAATGTAAAATGAAATAACCGATCAAGGCTCAAACAAACGGAGCCGATCGTGCGGGCACGCCCTGATCAACCGCATAATAAAATGGGGATCAAACTCAACCTCGATGGATGGGGAGCTGCGGCCTTAGCAAAAGCATATACTGAAAACAATATATAATATACCATAATTACTCTAACAGTCTACACAAGTGATAAAGAAACACATGAAACTAAACGATAGGAGTTGAATCTGGATCTTCGGCGAAGAGGACTAGCTGAGTATCTTCGTTTGGACCGTCATTATCTTTGTCAGGATTGGCGTTGATATTGAAGACTCTTCCTCTTGCTGGTGGCATAGTGGTTGGGTTTTCTTGGTTTACTTGGTTAACTGGGTTTGATTGGGCTTGAGTGTTGATAACGTTAACCAATTGAGGGCATGTGTTTCTAAAGTGGGTAGGATCGCCACAATTGAAACAAGCTCGAGCATATGGGAACATGGGGTATTGGGGTTGGTGATAAGTTTGGGCCATGTTTTGAGTAGGGGAAAAGGTTTGGTTTTGAAAGGTGCGACAAACATTGCTCAAATGACCATAGCGTCCACAAGTTGCACATAGACGACAAAGTAGGGTATGGGGATGGTGATAAAAAACAGTTGTTGCATCGAGGGTGAGGTCCAAGATATGGTTTCTTATCTGGGTAAGCTGAGTTGGGTGCCACTTGGGTGATTGGGATAGCTCGAATGGGTATGGCATGTAAAACTGGTTGATTTCGTTGAGTAGCAGCGAAAAGTCGCCCGACTCTTCTTCTCTTAGGATTGGGTTGAGAAGGGGATTCGGTTTGAGTGGGGTCGGAAGTTTCAGTCGGTTCTTTATCCTTCTTCTTCTCCTCCTTGAAGTCTTCGTTTCGGATTCGGTTCTCGGTGAGCTCTGTTGCTAGCTCCATCGCTGCTTCTAAAGTTGCAGGCTTGATACTTATAATAGGGTCTTGAATCTTTGACGGAAGACCACGAATGTAGTGCTCGATCAAACGGTAGAGGGGAGCGAACATGTTGGGAACCATTTGATGTAACTCGAGGAATCTTTTGTTGTAGGTGATGTGGTCTCCTTCCACTTGCTTCAATGAGTAAAATTCATCTTCTAACTTCTTGATTTCGCTCCTTGGGCAAAATCGTCTGGTCATGATTTCCTTCAATTCGATCCAAGTTAAGGACATAGCATCTTCCACACCTCGTTTTGCCTTCTCTGTGTTCCACCAAGTAAGTGCTATCCCATATAGTCGACCGGTAGCATATCGCACTTTACGATCGTCAGGGCAATCGCAATTTGGAAATGTGTTCTCCATCTCTTCAAACCAATGGAGGAGTGCGGTGACGCCTTCAGTCCCTTTGTATTTCGGAGGGTCGCATGATTTGAAGTGCTTGTAGGTGCATTTAGTGGTATTTGGGGGAGAGTTGAAAATGTTTTGGTTTGCTTGATTGACAGGATTATTGGTAAGTGCTTGTTGAACTTGGATTACAATATTGGGTATTACGGCAGCCATTGTAACATTTGTATAAATCGGGTCTCCAAAACCCGCTCCGTTTTGTAATCAAATACCAAGTTATGAAATTTCATTAAGTATTTATGAGTATTTTGAGTTTAAACGTTACATAATTAATATATATACTAAACTATAGAAGTTATATTTGATAAAAAATTAAAATAAATTAAATAAAAAAATTTGTAGCTGGCCGGACTCGAACCCGGGTCAACAGCCTCAACTAACTTATCCACCGATCCATTAACCACACCGCCACCAATGTTTTCTGTTAACATTAGGAAAACAATTGAGTTTTATACGCAAACACGAATTAACGGTTAATGACGTCTGAATAACGGAAATCGGCAAACTGAACGCTAAATCCTTTCGACTTCGTTTGGCTAGCTCATAACCGATGAATATCGGTTTCTAATTAAATCCTAATTGAATGAACTTAAAGACTTCATCACTTCCGGTATTTGAAACCGAAAATGTACCAAACTCTGATTAAATCCAAGTCCTGATCATTTGCGCGAATCATAGCTATCACAACAACACCCAATTTCATTTTCGTAAAGATTCGGAACCGTAAGACTCTCTGAATTCGATCGCCGGAAATTTTCTGCAACTCACCGGAAAACCGGGACTTGCATGTTCACGGTATTTTCTTCGACTCTTTTTGTTTAAAACATGTGATTAGTCAATCTCTAACCAAATTCCATCATCAGAATCAATCTTAGCCAACATTTATCGGAAATCCCACCTTCGCCGGAAAGTCTCTGAAAGTGCCGGAATCTCACTGTGAAAGGGTAAGATATCCTACACTTCATTTAAACCTTGTTTAGATGATTTAATTCTATAAATAATCGAACCACACTGTTAATTGTTTCAACAGTCGGAGCTCAATTCCTGTACCGACAAAACTTTCGCCGGAATTCTGTGTTTATTTCCAATCGGTAAATCCTGTTCTTTAAACTCTTTTCGTTCCTTACTATTGAATTACTGATAGTGTTTAAGAACTTTGAGAGTCGCAAAATCAATCTTAACCAGTTGAAATACGCTGACAGTTTAATCCGATGAAGAAGATGAACCTATTGCTGAACATAAGAGTAATTAAAATTCGGATAATTAACGGGTTAGACACACAGTCCAGCGGTGGACTGTGTGCAAAGTTAACATACACGTCCCGAGTTCGATCCTTACTACACACACACTCTGCGTAATAACATTCCTTTTATTTATGAACTAACCGGGTTAGAGTGGGTAGTTGTTAAGTATAATATAAATCAAGAATATAACCGGGTTAGACACACAGTCCAGCGGTGGACTGTGTGCAAATCAAACTTCACGTCACGCGATCGAGTCCCGTCACAAACACCGGTTCAATGAGATTAAAACGTTTTGCAAAATGAAGGAATTTTCGGTAAATTCGAATAAGTGTATAAATATAATTAAAACTGGATTTCTAACGGGTTAGTCACGTAGCTCAGTTGGTAGAGCTACGTGCGCGTGAACGGAAGGTCACCGGTTCGAATCCCGCTTGGCGCAAGTATTACCGCTGACCGAACCGGTCAACGGTCAACGGTCAAACAGTAAAAAAAATATTATTTTTTTAAATATTTATTTGTTTAATTTAAATTAAAAATCAATTAAAAATACTTAAAAATAACATTTTTAAGGATAGAAAATAGCCATAAATTCACAAAAATATATCTAAAAATCCCATTAAAATCTTTAATAAAATCCATCCATTTAATATATTTTTCCCATTATTATTTAGGTTAGTGATTCCTCGTTGACTTGCTTCGTCTAAATCGTGCGCATCTCACCAACTCAAATCCAACGCACCCAATGTGAGTGAACCCTTCAAATTCCCCGTTTTAATCACGTTTTGGGGTGTATCATGTGTCTTGTTCATTTATATATTATAACCAAGTTATTGTGCATATATCATATCATGACATGTGTATTAGTTTGTTGCTGTTAAGTAGTTATTATTGTTTGCAAATTATTATTTCAGTACATGCAATTGCCGAGGCCGTAGCTCCCCACCCATCGAGGTTGAGTTTGATCCCCATTTTAATATGCGGTTGATCAGGGCGTGCCCGCACGATCGGCTCCATTTGATTGAGCCTTGATCGGTCATTTTATTTTACGTTTCTATACATGCAATACGTTCGGCTCCGTTTGATTGAGCCTTGAGCGCACAGTTCAATTTACATTTCCAGTTCATGCAATACGATCGGCTCCGTTTGATTGAGCCTTGATCGCACAGTTCATTTATGTTAATTATTATGTGATGTTGGTATGTTCATATATGCTATCGATTGTTAATGTATGTTATAATTGTACTGATGTTTGCCAATGTTTGATTTCATACATGTGCTCTTTTATGATTATGCACAATATTTTATTGATAAACTAACCAAACAATTATTATCAAATGTTTATCTATAAGGTTCACTCGCCAACTTATGTTGACCCAAAAACCCCTATTTTACACATGATACAGGTGAACCAGCAGCAGCTAGGAACACTTAGGACCTGGATTAGAAGAAATAAAACGTTTTAGTATTTGGATTATTATGTTTGGTTATTTTCCTTTGTAATGAATGAACATGTTTGGGATGTTTGAGAAATGTAACTTTGACTTCATTTAATTATGAAACATAATAGTAAATGTCATGTGCTTTGGTGATAACCCAATTATGCCCCGACTCTTGTTTCCGCTGCGGGTCGGGGTGTTACAGCCATTTGTTGAGCGATTAAGGCAGCCATGCGCTCGCGGGCTTTTCTTGTTCTCGTCTCCTACGGGCGAGGTTAGAAGACATCTACAAGAAATACATGACAAGAGTATGAGTTGGATGCTTTTGGGTTCATGGGTCGCATTAGGAATGAACATTCATAAAATAATTATAGATAAATAAATTACTACATCCATTGGATGTCTTGGGCTTTGCTCGCTGTTAGGCCCTTCATGCCGCCATACTTTACCTGTGTTATCATGTGGGCCCCCATGAATACCGGTTTTTTCATATGGTTCGCACGGTTTCTGCCTGGTTGCGTACACAAAAACCCGGAGAAAATCGAGAAATATGTATACAACGTGTGATGTTCGGAATGTGTCCAGGTGTAGACACGGTGACACCTCAAAGTAGGGTTAGTTCGAACGACGTTTGGTGTGGCATGCTTTGGCCTAATAGGTCCTTCGTACTCTCATCGTTGGTCCCCAGGTAGGCAAACTGGTCCGTTATATTGGATTTATACGAATGCCAGCCTAGACAGGAGTTCCGACTACCGGTACTTGTACCCTTCCAGTTACTACATGCCCGTCGCAGAACTTACTTTGATGAGATTTGAAAATTGCATAAAATCTTTGGGTAATGAGAGTATGAAAATAAATTGAATACATGAACATCGATATATGTATAATGAATATGTATATATATATGATGAATATGTATATAAGCATGTATGTTTGACTGAAATGTAAACAAATATGAAACAAATAAATATCATAAGTTCGTATGTAACCACCTAATCAATTAAAAATTTAGGCAGACTATAGTATAGGCTCTAAGGGTCTAATAACCTATCCTATATCCCTATAGTCACGGCTCTGATACCAATCTGTCACACCCCGACCCGCAGCGGAAAAGGTAATCGGGGCATGATTGGGTTATCATCAAAGCTCATGACATTTATTAAACGTTTCATATTCATTAATACAAATTAAATGGAAATCTACAATAAATGTTACAACATGATCTATCTAACAATCTAAACTTCTTTGTTCTTTTCTAAGGCATATCCTATGTTTTCCTTGCTTCAACCTGTTCACCTGTATCATGTGTAAAAAGGTTTTTGGATCAACATAATGTTGGTGAGTGAATCCTATGGAAAACATTTGAACGGATATATTTAAATTGATTATGAAATATGTGCACAACCAAACATGAGCAAAAATAGATGTAACTTAATCAACAATCATAAGATATTGGATGAAACACTCATGAATAATAATGGAACAATTAGAGGCACGCGATGCTCAACTCGTCTCTCACGAGGAACTGAGGGGCCTGATGAATGAATTGCATAAACACGATAATATGAATGACACAACTACAAACAATATAAACTCGATGATACACACATGAACAATAATGAATTTGAATTGAAGCACGCGATGTTCTACTCGTCTCCCACGAGGAACTGATGGGCTTAATGTATGAGTTTCATATAATTTGACAAAAGGAATATAAGTAAATCACAACAATAAAAAATCTAAGTTTAGGTCATGATGTGGTATGGCACAAGTTTAAATAAATAAATTAATTATTTTCATAACACATGACACACCCCAAAACGTGTAATTTAAAAGGGGGAGTTGTAAGATTCACTCACAATGGGTGCGTTCGGTTGATGACGTTGAATGCACGCGAAGTGGTTTTAACCACGAGTGAGATTTAACCTAGATAAATCGCATTATGGTTTGGTAAGTAAACGAGTTTTATTAATCTATTTTAGTAGGATTGTTGGGTGTATTTTTGTGAGTTTGAGGCTATTTTCTAACCTTAAAAATGTTATTTTTAAGTATTTTTAATTGATTTTTAATTAAAATAATTAAATAAAAATAATAAAAAAATTTATTTTTTTTTCTGACCGTTGACCGTTTGACTGACCGTTGACCTGACCGTTGACCGGTTCAATTCGGATTACAAGTGCGCTGAGTGAGGCTCGAACCCGAGACCTCCCGTACGCGTGCACGCAGCTCTACCAACTGAGCTACGTGTCTAACCCGTTATATATCTGATTTTAATTACATATATATATTAATTAGTTTAAACCGAAAATCATTTTTATTTTAAAAACAGTTTAAGCGACTCGGACATGCACTCCACAGGTCTCGAACCCGGGACCTGTGGTTTAAACTAACACACAGTCCACCGCTGGACTGTGTGTTTAACATGTTATATATTTCCACTTTTATTATACTTAAATACAAATTATCTGCTTTCATTTCTGACTCTATTTAAAAAGTTAATAATTGTCCGGGTCGATGTAGGAGACCGGACTCGAACTTGTGACGTGCGATTAAACATACACACAGTCCACCGCTGGACTGTGTGTTTAACTTGGTTATTATTCCGATTATTAATATACTTAACATATATCTAAGGCGACTCCGGTTCAGTAAACAAAAAAAAATGGTTTTTATTAAGGCAGCGTGTGTGAGACGGGATTCGAACTTGAGACGTTTTGCGTTTTATATGTGCACACAGTCCACCGCTGGACTGTGTGTCTAACCCGATTAATTTCATGATTTATATTATACTTATATGATACAGAAATACATCGTCTTCTTCATCCAGTTAGAACCAGAAATCGGAAATCGACTGGTTCAAGATTTTTATCAGTTTATTAGTGTGTTTCAGTCCATTAAGGTAAGATAAAGGTGAAAAGATAAAGAAAATAAGCGAAAGAGGTATACCGACTGGACCCTCTGTTTTCCGGCAGAACTCCGGCGACAGCAATCAACTCCGGCGTCAGGTGTCTTGCAGCAGCAAGTCTCCGGAAGGCTTGGAAAAAGTATGGGTATCTCCGGTATAAGCTTCAGGGGCTCAGTAAGGCTCGGCAATGGGGAAACCGGTTTTCCGGCGACGAACAGAAAAGTTCCGGCGAGTGGAATTACGCCGAGAAGAGGTGTATTTTTGAGCGAAAAGGTTTGAAGTCGGTTGTGGGTGAATTTATAAGGCAAATCGTTGAAGAATCTGGTCTGATTTCCGACTGTGTTCACTGATTTAAATTTCCCGGCGGTTATGGTTTTGGTCGCGGACTTCAAACATCGGTTATAATCGATGTCTGGTTAATGGTTTACGTTATAACGTAAATTGTAGTTAAGACTCGCGAGATTTCCGGGATTCCGACGACTGAACTGTTTGGGCGCCGGTTTTGAATTCGTAACGTCCCTTTATGAATTAAATGATTCTATTATTCATCAAACAGAATAAGTGGCGCAGTGGTTTGTGTGTATGTGTTAAGTTCGTTTGCTGATTCGGTACAGACCCGGGTTCGAAACCCGGCAGAAACAAATCATTTTTATTTTGCGATTTTTGACAGTTTTTCAAAAACTAAATATATATTCCCGTATAATAATTGATTACGGATCGTTTAAAAATATTTTGGGCATTTAATTCGCAAGGAAATTTTTGACTGACTGTTCGGTTTGATAAACGGAGCGGGTTTGGTAAATCCGTTTTTGACGGATGTTACAGGAGGGAGCCCATCAAAAGTGAGATAGACTCGATCTTACAAAACTATACTTGGGAGCTAGTGGATTTTCCTCAAGGATGGAAACCACTAGGATATCGATGGATCTTCAAGAAGAATATGAAGCCTGATGGAACATCGATAAGTACAAAGCAAGGTTGGTAATCAAAGGATATAAACAATGAGAAGGTTTAGATTACTTTGACACATATTTTCCAGTCACGCGAATAACATCCATCAGGTTGATGCTTGCCATTGCCGCAATTAGGAATTTGGAAGTTCACCAAATGGATGTGAAAATAGCCTTCCTGAATGGAAATCTAGAGGAAGAAATTTACATGGAGCAACCCGAAGGCTTCACAGCCATTAGGCAAGAAAAGAAAGTGTGTAAACTTGTAAAATCGTTATATGGATTGAAACAAGCTCCAAACAATGGCACCAAAAATTTGATCATGTTATGCTTGATGCTGGGTTCAAAATCAATGAATGTAACAAATGTGTATACGTGAAGGACACATCTAATGGGTACGTCATTTTGTGTCTATATTTGTAGATGATAAGCTCATTATTGGAAGTGATGACAAAATAATAAAATCTACAAAGAACATGCTAAAAGAAAAATTTGACATGAAAGACATGGGTCTTGTGGATGTGATTCTGGGAGTTAAAATCAAACGAACCTAAAGTGGACTTGTTTTAAGTCAATCTCACTATGTGGAGAAAATTCTTGAGAAGTTTAATGCAAATGACTCCAGCACAGCTAGACTTCACTTGACACGAGTCAAAATCTAGCAAAAAATAAAGGGAACTGTAAACCAGTTGGAGTACTCAAGAATTATTGGTAGCTTGATGTATCATATGAGTTCTACAGACCAGACATAGCATATGCTGTGAGCAAACTAAGTAGATACATCTATATTGTATACATTGTGATAGCCAATCGGCAGAGCTCGTAGCACAATGTATAATGGTAGAAACAGACATATCAGACGTAGACATAATACGATACGACAACTAATCTCTATAGGAATTATCATTGTTGACTACGTGAGGTCAAAGGATAATATCGCGGATCCGCTAACAAAAGGCCTAAGTAGAGAGTTAGTTCAGAAGTCGTCCATGGGAATGGGACTGAAGCCCTTGATAAATGAATTTCATATGATGGAAATCTAACTTAATAGACTGGAGATCCCAAGAATTAAGTTCAATAGGAAAACCTAATTGTATGAATTGGTAAAGTCACTGTGGGGGAAGGGTTAACCCCACACATATAAAGGGAGTTTATTATAAAGTTTAATAAACCTCCTAGTCCATTCCTAAAAGTGACATGTATGAGGCTGAGCCTATGGCTTTTAATGATTCGACTAAGGTATCCATACCTAGTGAGTCACCTATGTAAGAGAGAAGTGGGGTCGCTTCGAAGGGTATTGTTGGGGCACAATACTTAATAGCTCTCGCAGAACTAGGCATCATGTTCATGACCATAATGAACATATCTATGAGGACTTGACGTTGTCAGGGAGAGTTTTGTATGAAATGTATTGTGTCTACATAAATGGCAGACGAGTTCAAAGACATCAATGTCTACTCAGAGCTAGTGGGCTAAGTGCATTTCATGAGCGAAGGTTCAAAGGGTAACACCTACCTATCGTTTGCAAAACTCAACTGCTGAAATTTAATTGGAATAATGTTGTTTGAGATCGACCTCCATTCATGTGGGGATTGTTGATATTTGAACGTGTGTGAATGAAGTCTAAACATTGTCCCACATAGGTGTAGGAATAAAATAGATGTTAGTGTATAAGGTAATGTTTTACCTAACTAACATAGCTATATGCCATGTTTTACCAAAACCCCTACGCGGGCGCGCAGGGGGGTGCAAATCTTGAGCCGAATTTAGTTGAACTCGTGTACGCCCGCATGTCCTGCGGACACCAATGTCGTTCCGAAAACCCGGACTCACGTGGGTGGTTTTTGCACCCGTAACCGATTCTGTTGATTGAGTTTTGAAAAACTGATTTGATATTGATGATCATTATGTCAAGAACTGAAACTGATTCGGTTCTATGATCATTTAAGTCAGTCTTTTTGAATTTCGAAACAGCTTTGAAATTCGTTAGTATCAGTCTAGAAACTGATAACTAATAACCATTATGAGGCTATTAAAACGCTGCAATGATGACCCAAAATCGGTTATGGTTCTACCTGTATAAATACAGACCAAGTCTATTCAGTTTAGACACACAAAAAAACACACAGTTCTCTTCTTCCTATCTAGTTCTCTCTGCAACATCTCCGATTGTTTTTCAGGCAAGTGTTCAAGTCCGGCAGTGCACTGTTGCTGCTTTGGAACGGCGTACCCTGGGAACAGACGACGAATCTGTTAAAGGGAATTGTGTCAAACACAAGCCCGGTTCACTGTTTCTTGTTTCTGTTTCAATTTTCTTTTACATTACTAGTAGTATTACTAACAACCTCTACTCTTTCCTATGAGTTTCTTCACTCTAATCTCTTTACCGATCTACACCGCACTATTTGGGACTCAATCCACTGTCCAATTAGTCCTCCTAACACCAAGGCTTCGCAACTTTCCCATACTACTCCAAATTAAAATCCCAACCTACCTCCTATCAAATATTTAGTGAAATATTTAGTTAAATGATTATTTATGAAATAATTATTTATTAGTTGTTTTAGAACAATTAATGGTTAATGATAATTATTATCTAATTGTTAAAAATAAATAAATTTGTCTTATATTTATTAGATAAATATAAATGGTGAGGTGTTTGTATTCAACTACAATTAAGTAGAGATTTAAATATAAAAGCTTTTACGTATAAATACAAGTGGGTTAGAAATAGGTTACATCAAGTTGTGAGAATAAAGAAACTTGGTAACCCACAACCACCACTCACCCTCCGAACTGCTAGCCTCCCTGGTCGTCCGACTTAGTTTCCGCCACCGGTCCAACCCAGTTTCATTGAACCAGGTTTTCGACGTCACCCCGCGCTGACCTAGCAGCGCCACCTCGCCTTGTTTTGCGTGCAGGTTCCACTAGTGGCTCATGTTTGATTCAAGTGTTTATTCAATTTTGTTGCTTGTGAACACATCAACTGGTGTGACGTTTGTCGAATCTATAGTGTATGTTCATCGTTTTTTCATCAAAAGGTACAAATGTGAAACACCCCATGGTTGGATCATAATTGTTTAAACGAATTGTAACCGGATCATTAACGGGAATTTAAATCGGATTTAAATAATGTGTACACGCTTCCGCTACTCGAATAATATGAGATATTAATAAATAAAAATTGGATTTTATTAAAAATAAAATCTTACACCGATTCCCAACAATGGTATCACAACTGCTTTTACATTTGTTTAAATATTATTGTTTTAAATTGATCTATGTTTTATCTGTCAAGCTGTTGTTTGACAAAAGATCGAGCCTTTTTTCTTTTGCAATGATGATTGTGGTGCAAAATAATTGAGCCCTAGAACCTTGTGATGTTTGTATTTGTTTCTTTGTTTTGGTTGTATTTCGATATGTTGTATTTTTACGAGTTATTTGGAACCCTGTTGTAATAGTAAGGTTTTATTTTATGTAAAAGTATTTTATTATAAAATTGTAAACCACACAAAGACAAAACGTTAAATACCGAAGACGGAGGCAAACCAAGGAGAAGATAGAGATCTCGGACTAAAATGGAAGCCCACAAGATAAAGAGTTATTTTGTGTCCCTTTAGACTGATTCGGTTATCGTTCATTGGCTCGAACGAAACCGAACAAATTACTAGAGACTCGTTTTATTATTATTATTATTTTATTTTATTTTTATGCATGTTGTATATATTATTTAGAAAATAATTAGACCACTAATATAATTTTCACAATCGTTAACACCATAAGATAATTAAAAGTGTTTTAAGTTAACTTGGAAAGGTAATTTAATAAAAGGGATTTTATTAAAAGATAAAACACTTTGGTTTTAAAATGAAATTGTTTATTTTAATATCGGAATCATTAGAGAGGTTATAACTTAAAATCAAGTTCGCGATAAACGACCAATGTAGTTTTAAATAGGATATTTAAAATCAATCGTGTTGAGTTGAAATGCGTTTCAATTTATCATGGACGAACGTAAAATTGGATATTACTAAAATCGCATGACTTGCCTTATGCTTGAAGTCTTCCAAAATATTTTGAGCCGTCACGGTAAATAAACAATAAAGTAAATCGCATAATTAAAATTGATATCGCTACACCATCCTAAATTAACGACACTCGAACCAATCTATCTAAACCCTATTTGTTAGTTATTACCTTGCATTTGGCCTACGGTTTCGGTGAGAGGTGAAGTCTCCGTTTCACACATTATAAAATTGAAGGGCAAATATCACTTGAAAGAGTTCTGAGTGGGTGTAGTTGGGGTTAAACGCACCAATGCTTGACAACACTTGTCATGCGACCCCAAACCTGAGAGTTGTGTAGTTGACATAGTTGGTAATCGTTGCCCACCTACATAATGATACATAGTGAGCAGAGCTTAGCTATTCATGATGTATTGATGAAACGAGATCTCAATTCCTATATATATATATATATATATATATATATATATTTGTAAATGGGTCATAAATTAATTAGGATATCAAGCATGAAAAATACTAAATTATGTTTGTATGGAATTTTGTAGATGTCTTCTATCAAACCTAACCGACTCCATCCGTGTGTTTGTACCAAAACAGATCCACTACAATAACTTCCCGGAATGGTTCTAGAACTTGAGAAAAGTTCTCAAGATAGATTGGAAGTTGTATGTTCTGGTGGTTCCATTCCTACATGTTCCACCTCTAATTGGATCCAAAGATGATTGGAGGAAGCATATTCATGACTCCGGTGAGGTTTTATTCCTCATGTTATCAACCATATCTATGAAAAGATCCAGAAAGAGCTAGAGTACTTTTATGCCTATGACTTTATTTGTTAATTGAAGGAAAGGTTCCAGCCAAATCGCAATTTGTACCTTGTGATTATCAAAGTGCCGACTCATGGCATGAAGTATGGAACTCATGTGGGTTCCCACATTGACGAAATGGAGGGTTATATTGACAAATTTGCAAGTTGGGTTCTCCACAGACTGATGACATGGCAATTGATGTGCGTGAATTATATATATATTTTTATAAATGAATTTTCCTTCACACAAATTTAGGTTTAAAATGGTTTTCACACCAAGAACTAAACTACAAACACAAGAAGGGCAAGTGTATCCATCGAATGGTAAAATACTTTATCGGTAAGAATTGGATATAAATCCGTGGACGCAGTATCTCGATACTAAACATATGTTACTTTAAAGCCTTTTCAATTAAGGGGTTGGATTTTTCTAATTTATAATGCAAATAATAAACTAATTAGTTTTCTAAAAATAACAATGTCTAAGATAGGTTGCCTAAACTAAGTATCCACTAATGAATATATGACAACTAAAGGGAAGAATTAGTGATGATACAAACTCTTACTTAACTAAATCCTAGTCAAGGTCTCCTAATTGTATAATCCTTAGGAAAATTAAAATGAAACAACACTCTAATTACCTAAGAATTACTCTTTTTAAGTTCATTTGTTAAGTTAATGTTAATCTTTAATCATGACTTACTTGTTTGTCAAAACTCCTAACTCTACAAATTAGAGAAAACCACTATGAACAACATACTAATCACTCTAATTTGCTTTTAAGTAAATAGTATCTTCATCATGTTCTTGATAGGAACCACAAGCATGGTCAGGTTATATAATAATCTTGGCTTAAATCATCATACTAACACAATCACATACCATAGAATTCATATAAACAGTCTTATGATCTTTCCAAATCTAAATGCAAGAATCCTTACACATGTTCATATCATAATTCAATTCATGTTGGCAATTACCATTCCTAGTTTCATGCTATGAATTAAACTAACAAGTTAACAAGATCCAATAACCATAATCCACACATGGGCTTTCCAACACATCATGCATATACTTATGATTTAACACTCAAGAACAAGAACTTCAAACATGCACATGAATTCCAAAAACAAGACTAAATACCATTATGAAGATTAAATAGAACAATCATCACATCTCCTTCCATGATATCACCTATTCATAAGCTTCAACCAAGTTTAAGCAACACAAATGTTTAGCCCATTAGGCTCATGACAACTAACTTAAGTACAAGAAATATTAAATCGTTCATAATGCAAGAAATAAGCTAACCAAGTTTAAAGACAAGATTAAATGGTAAATGAGTGGATCTTCAAGTGATTAGGCCTTCTCCAAAGCTCTTCCTTTGCTCCAACAAGCTTCTTAGTCCAGATTTTTGTGAGAAAACTTTACCAAAATGGTCCAACTCCCATGCAAATGACTTTAAACTCGTATTTAAGCTACTGGACATTTGGCACGACCATGCCACCCTTTGGCACGGTCGTGCTTGATATGAGTCAGTCTAGCTTTCCGTCTATCGATCTTGTTTGCTACCATTTCTGGAAAATACATGATTCTAATAGAGGATCATTCCAAAGGAAGGTAGGAGGATATCGATTAACAAACAATGCCCTCAGTTGGACGAGAAAAAGAAGAGAATTAATTTAGTTCCATATCGGCGATTGGTTCGATTATGTATGTCATGCTATGTACTAAATCTGATGTATCGTATGCTTTGAGCATGATGAGTAGATATCAGTAGAATCCCGGAAGGGATCATTGGACTGCAGTGAAGAACATTCTTAAGTACTTGAAAAGTACTAAGGATATGTTCTTGGTATATGGAAGACTGGAAGAAGAGCTCTTAGTTATATCTTATATTGATGCTAGCTTCTAGACAAATCAATATAATACTCGATTACAGATGCGACATGCATGCATTCTAAATGGTGGATCGATCACATGGAAGTGTTCCAAGCAGAGCGTGGTGGCTCAATCTACCAATGAGTTAGAATACATAGTGGCATCAGATCCTACAAAGGAGGCTTTTTGGATAAAGAAGTTTAATGCTTCAAGTACTCGATGTGGTGTCTAGCATAAAGAAACCCATGGAGATACCATGCGATAAATTTGTTGCCATAGCTCAGGTAAAGGAACGAAGGTCACACCAAAGCACAATGCACATACTTAGAAAGTTCCACTATATTAGAGTTATAATGCACCGGGGTAGGGGTGCTAAACGGGTCGTGTTCGCGGGTTGGCGGGTTCAACCCGACCCAAACCTGAAAATTTTATAGGAACACGAACCGAACCCGAAAACTGTATCATACATGGAACCCAAACACGACCCGAAGTTTTTTGGGTTGACCCGAACACGACCCGTTCAACCCAAATTTTTTAATTTTTTTTTCTAAAATTAAGTTACTAAAATTAAAATTTACATAAAATACACTAATATATATATATATATATATATATATATATATATATATATATAATATATTTAAATTATATCATATTATGTTATTCTCTTTTTAAGTTATAATTATGGCATAAAATACACACCATATTTAATTTATGACATACAATATATTGTAAAAAATATAATATAATATAAATGTGTTAAAAGGGTCAACTCGCCAACCTAATCAAGTTGACCCAAACCCGACCCGTTAACCTAAACGGGTTCGCGGAGTGCAACCTGAAACTGACCCGAACCCGTTTAGACTAAACCTAATCCCACAAATTTCGTGTTAGGTTTGTGTCGTGTTTTCGGTCGTGTCAGAAATTCACACCCCTAGACCGGGGAGACATTGTTATAAACAAACTTCATACGGATAAAAATCTAGAACACCCCTTCACTAAACCTATGTTTTTGGTTGACATGAGGAGAATGCTGAGAAAATAAGGCTTAGAATTTCTATACAATGGATTTGATCTGTAATTTTATTATTTGTTGCTTTTGATCATTAAGTAGTTATGTTATTTGTTTATTTTGATTTAATTGTTAATTGTGTTATAAATTAATGTTTCTATGTTCGATTTTGTTAGATTTACGTATAATTGAATAATGTATTCTAAATGTCCCTAGTTGATCGGATTCATGGGAATCAATCTGAATGCGAGATTATTATGAATGATCGGTTGTTCATAAGATGAAAATTATAGTGTTGAGAACCAATATTTGTAAATATGCATTGGAGAATGATATCGGACGTAACTCGTGTCACACCCCGGCCTTCCACAGCCAATCCAAACACCGGTGGGCCCGGGTGGGGAATATCGTGACGTAAGTTGATAGCATCATAGACAATTAAACACAGCACAACGGAAGTCTTGGAGTTAAATTACTATTACAAACCAAATGTTCAAAGTACAAAAATAATAATATACAGACGGCTCGTAATAGAAGATCCACAGGCGGATCATAAAATGTACAAAAACGTATAACAGACTTTGGGCAGATCTAGGATTTGCAAGATCCTCTTATCACTACCGAACACTTCCAGCCTATTTTCGTATTGTACCTGCAAGCTTAGTCTTTTGAAAATACGTCAGCTTTCGCTGGTAAATACACCCAACTGACTCATTTTGAAAACATTAAAAAAATGCTTTAAGTGCACATTGGCACAAAATCTTTTGTAACCTAGGAAAGTCAGCCTTGTAACCTTGTTAACAGATTCACATGTTTGTCCATACATACAGGGCCCGGATCGGAGACCGAGACATGATTAACATACTCACCACTTAAGAACTCACGAAGGAGTTATCACCAACCTTGTGGGTAATTGCATTTTGAGCGCTTGCCGGGTGTATGCCTACACCCCGCGCTAAGGTCGTGGTCATTATCTAATGTAATGAGCAGAGGATATCCAGACACGTAGTTAACCCCCGATGTTTAAGTTATCAAACAAAACTGATTAAAATGGAATATGCGGATTTACTAGCACAATCCAGCATTCGATCGATCCCATTTCCGACCAAGCGATAATAGTTTACCGTAACCCAAGCATGTATAGGAGAAATAAGTCGAGAGTATTTACTTGAGCTCGTATTCGTTTAAACACAAGATTTAATAACTCAGCCATACACAAAAGTACTAAGTGCAGATAGCATTTACCGAAAGTCTATATTCTGGATTATGGCATAAGCTAACCAATTAAATACAATGGTCTTATTTAAGACGTAGACTTAGACCGATTAGCGTACATGATCAAAACGTATAATGCTAGATTAAACAATGATCAAATAGAATTAGTGAAACCCAACGAGTACTTTGACTTTATAATGTGGGTAAACTATAAAATTCTGGATTTTGAAACTTAAATGACAAGGTTGAATCCGTTTTGTTTAATTTCCGTAAACTAGTTACATATACTTAACCGTACGCATATCAGCGATATCGGTAACTGGATAAGTCATGGACAAGTTCTATATGCCATTATAACTTTAAATAAGTTTTAATATCAGTAGGATATTAACTTTCATGCCCATTAAGGTTTTAAAATGAAACTATGCCTCATAAGGGCATTTTGGTAATTTCATACCGTGTAAAAGGAACTTGAATATAATTTAATGTTATGACCATAAGTATTCTGGAAAAATAATTTATTTATGATATAATATCCGTAGGATATTGATTATATGTGTAATTTATCCTTTATGGACCAAACTATGCACCAAAGGGGCATTTTGGTCATTTTACACATAGTTTTATAAATTATTTGGGATTCTGAGTTTACATCATGTACCTACTGGAAAAATAGTTTAAACAAGTTTTAAAATCAGTAGGTAACAATTCTTGGTTGATTAATATGGTTTAAGACCACGTTATGCGCCGAAACGTTGTTATGTCGTAAAATGACTAATTGTGCGATGATTAATGAAAACTGACGTTAAGTTCAAGTTACCATGTCTTAGATATGTTATCTAATATAACATATCAGTGTGTAAAAAATTACTTTGAAAAGGTATGACTAAAACCATTTATGAGCCACAAGGGCTTTATCGTCATTTATTGACATAATATAAGGACTTATTCATAAACTCAGTTTATAATCTGATTTGACATCCCAAACAATCCTACTTATGATATTACTGTAACATTTGTGTATAACGGTTTCAAAACCCGACCGTCTATTAATCAAGTATATTGTTTAAATGATAGTTGCATTTTTTATTAGTTATTTTAAAGTTTCACAATTAAATGTTTGTATAAATTAAAAATCAAAATTTATAAATAATAATAATAAAAAAAGTTAATTAAAATAAACTTTAAAAATAATAACACAAAAAAATTAATAGAGAAACCGGGGTTCGAAACCGGGATCCCCTGAGATCACACACACCAAAACACCACTGGTATACACGCACCATATGCTCTTAAAACCGAAACAAATAACCCTTATACTCAAGCGAAATACCTGAAACCTGCAAATCCAAATCACCATCCTCTGTAAACCGCCAAACTAGAGTAATGTCGCCAAAAATTATGTTTTGATCCGGGTGAATTGAAGTCATAAAACGTATAAACCGTTTCGATTATTTTGTGAAAATGCTCTCAATCATTCAGAGATTAACAACCCATAATTTGGGGTTTTTGAAACCGAAATCCTGTGTGTGACCACTCCCACTACAAATAACAATGATTCACACCTTTAAAACTCGCCCATTATCTTCAAAATCCTATCTCTGCTTTTCTCTGCTCAAACTCTCTGTTTGTCGGAATCGTTGTTTACACTCGCCCTGAGTAGAGTCACCGGAGAACCGAATTCCGTTTTTTCAGTTTGGTATGAGTTCTTAAACTCCCCTTTATGTTATGTTTAATTCATTTAGATAATAATCAGTAAACCAGAACTGTTAAAATATAACAGTCGAGTTCTGGTTCAGTGTTGAAATCAGCGAAAAAGATGAGTTTTCGGTCAGTGTTTAAAAGAAATAATAATCGGATTACAACTGGGTTAGACACCCAGCCCAACTGGTTGGGCTGGGTGCAAAACAACCTCTAGGTCACGGGTTCGAAACACACTTTTTACGCGGTTCGTTTGATTTTAAAAATCTTTTTAATTAAATTAATTCTGTATTAATCTAACGAGTATATAAGTATAACAAAAATCAAGAATCTAACGGGTTAGACACGTAGCTCCGTTGGAAGAGCTGCGTGCACGCAACGAGAGGTCACAAGTTCGAGCCTCACCACACGCTGCCTAATAATGCTATCAAACCGGTCAGGTCCTTGTCAGACCTGACAAGGTTTTTTAATTTTTATTTTATTTTATTTCATTTATTTATATTAGTTTTGTAGTTATGTTTTAGCTAAAAATCAATTAAAAGTACTTAAAAATACATTTTTCGAAGGTTTTAAAATCCAATTTAATAAATATGAAACCTTTAGTAAATGTCATGAGCTTTAGTGATAACCCAATTATGCCCTGACTTTTGTTTCCGCTGCGGGTCGGGGTGTGACATATTGGATATAAGAGCTTGTGACACTAGGGATATAGGATAGGTTATTAGACCCTTAGAACCTATACTATAGTTTATTAGATTTTAATTGTTTATGTGTTACATAGAAGACTCATGATGTTTATATGTTTCATGTTTATTTCACACACCAATGCATGCAAGTACCTTCACCAATACATGTTAATGTGTGATGTTCACTATAGTTCATATGTTATTAGCAAATCATGCCTAGCAAGCACACACATCACGATATCACAAATTTTTGTGATTTCTTCTCAAAATTTTACAATGTTTTCATGTTTTCCAATCACATCAAAGTGAGTTCTACGACGGGCATGTAGTAACTGGAAGGGTACAAGTACCGGTAGTCGGAACTCCTGTCTAGGCTTGGCATTCGTATAAATCCAAAAAATGGACCAGTTTGCCTACCTGGGGACTGACGATGAGAGTACGAAGGACCTATTAGGCCAAAGCATGCCACACAAACGTCGTGTGAACTAACCCCACTTTGAGTTGTCATTGTGTTTACACCTGGACACCCTCCGACCTTACATCTCGCAATCATGTTTTACGATTTTCATTAGGGTGATGCGAGTGTTATCAAGCCGACACCAATGTGAACCCTACTAAGCCCAATAGTCATGGGGGCCCAAATGACTACCTAGGCTATGGTATGGGAGACATTTGGAGGCCCAAATATGAGCAAGCTAAAGACATCCTATGGATGTAGTAAAGTTATTGTTTTCATTTACTCATGAATGTTGTTTTCATTCTTTTTACGACACATGACCCCTAGAAACTATCAACTCACAATCTCCCTATGAATATTCCTGTAGATGTCTGTTAGACACTCTCGAGGTGGTAGAAGTTCAGGAAGATCTAGCGAATGCATGGCCACTCAAATTGCTCAACAGATAGCTGCTGTACTTCCTGACATCGTTTTGCGAGTTCAACAAGCTCTTGCAGCCAACCCCATCAACCCTACCAATCAAGAGGGTCAAAATGTTGCCAACCATCCTCCCAGCACCACTAAATGTACCTACAAGCATTTCAAATCCTGTGATCCCCCAAAATACGAAGGGACTGAAGGTGTCACGCTCTCCTCCATTGGTTTGAGGAGATGAAAAACACTTTTCTCAATTGCGATTGTCCTGATGATCGCAAGGTGCGATATGCTACTGGTCGTTTGTTTGGAGTAGCACTTACTTGGTGGAACACAGAAAAGGGTAAGCGAGGTGCTGAAGATGCTATGGCTTTGACTTGGGAAGAGTTGAGGGAAAACATAACAAGACGCTTTTGTCCAAGAAGCGAAATCAAAAAGTTAGAGGATGAATTCTACGCGTTGAAGCAAAAGGAGGGAGACCACACCACATACAACAAGAGATTTCTCGAGTTGAATCAGATGGTACCCAACCTATTCACTCCGCTTTATCGTCTAATTGAGCATTACATTCGAGGTCTTCCCTCGAAAAGTCAAGATTCTGTGTTAATTACTTCACCCGCAACACTTGAAGCTGCCATGGAGCTTGCTACTGAACTTACGGAAAATCACATCCAAAATGGCGATTTTAAAGATGAGAATAAGAAAGGTAAAACACCTGCTAAAACTCCAACTCCAACTCAAGCAGGTTCGTCTTCCAAGTTTGCTGGTAAAAGGAAGCGCACTGGGAAGAATTTCGCCGTTACTCAAACCAATCCTCCTATCGCTGTCGCTCCAATCACACAAGTCGCCCCTCATGCCGCCCCATTTAAGAAACCATACACTGGTTCGCACCTAAATGAAACCGATGCCAATATCACCACCCTCCTGAGAACCCATGCCAATATTGCACAAGTTGTGGCCATGCAGGTCACACGATTCAAACCTGCCGCATCCTCCAAAAGCCAAACCGCAATCAACCTCAAGCCCAAACCAATAATCAAGTGGTAGGCCAAACCCAACACCAACAACCTTTACTCTTACCACCTGCTCAACCCATGGCCCAACCCTACTACCAACCCAATTACCCAATGATGCAACTTGTCAGAGCATGTTTCAACTGTGGCGATCCAAACCATTTTCAAAACACCTGTCCACGCTTGGTGAACATCATAAATGCCCAAGCTCAAGCCAATCCGGTGAATCAAGCCAACCAAGCTAATCCACCTGCTATAGGAAGAGCTTTCAACATCAACGCCAACCAAGCTAGGGCTGACAATAATGTGGTCAATGGTACGTTTCTTATAAAGCGGTAGTTATGCATCCATACTGTTTGATACTGGTGCGGATAAGAGTTTTGTGTCTAGAGAATTCGAACCCATTCTTGATCTACCTCGTGTTAGTCTCGCTGAATCATTCACGGTGGAAGTTGCTGATGGTAAACTTATTACGTTAGAGTCGATTATTCGTGATTGTACTCTCACACTTAATGATCACGATTTCACGATTGATCTTATTCCTATGAAGTTGGGTAGTTTCGATATCATCATTGGAATGGACTGGCTTAGTCGGCATACGCTGAAGTCGTTTGCTACGAGAAGTTTATTCGAATTCCCCTCGCTGATGGTTAAACTTTACGCATTTTTGGTAAAACTCCTTCTAAAGGGCTTAAATTGGTGACATGTCTCCAAGCTCGTAGATACCTTCGCAAAGACTATATCACGTTTCTAGCTCATATCGTTAAGAAGGAAGGCAAGGAAAGGAAGCTCGAAGATATTCCCATCGTTAAAGAACTTCCTCAAGTTTTTCCCGACGACGTTTCAGGACTTCCTCCTGTGCGAGAAGTCGAATTCCGAATCGATCTTGTACCTGGTGCTACACCAGTCCAAAATCTCCCTATAGGTTAGGCCCATCTGAGATGCAAGAGTTAGCTAGTCAGCTACAAGAGTTGACTGACAAGCGATTTATACGTCCTAGCTCATCACCTTGGGGTGCGCCTGTTCTTTTCGTAAAGAAGAAAGATGGAACTTTCCGCATGTGTATCGATTATAGAGAGCTCAATAAGCTGACCATCAAGAATCGCTATCCATTACCTCGTATTGATGATATTCTAGATCAACTTCACGGCGCCACCTGTTTTTCAAAAATCGACCTTCATTCTGGTTATCATCAACTTATAGTGCGTGAAGAAGATATTCCCAAGACTGCTTTTCGAACTCGTTATGGCCACTATGAATTCATGGTTATGCCTTTTGGTTGACCAATTCTCATGCTGTCTTCATGGATTTGATGAATAGGGTATGCAAACCCTATCTCGATTGTTTTGTCATAGTTTTCATTGATGATATTCTTATCTACTCCAAGACCAAGTCTGATCATGAGCGATACCTTCGACTTATTCTAACACTTTTGAGGACTGAAAAGCTTTATGCTAAGTTCTCGAAATGTGAGTTTTGGTTAAAAGAGGTACAATTTCTTGGTCATGTCGTTAATGACAAAGGGATTCATGCCGACCCTGCGAAGATCAAATCGGTACAAGAATGGCAAGCGCCGCGTACTCCACCGAAGTTAGGTCATTTCTTGGTCTGGATGGTTATTATCGATGTTTCATTGCAAATTTCTCTCGTATCGCCGTTCCACTCACACCTTGACTCACAAGGCCAAAACCTTTATTTGGGGACCTAAACAAGAATAGGCTTTCAAAACTTTGAAGCAAAAGCTTTGTGATGCACCTATTCTTACACTTCCTGATGGTTGCGAAGACTTTGTGGTTTATTGCGATGGTCAGGGCAAGGGCTAGGTTGCGTTCTAATACAAAGAGGAAAGGTGATAACCTATGCCTCAAGGCAACTCAAAGTGCATGAGAAGAATTATACCACTCACGACCTAGAACTTGGAGCAGTCGTGTTCGCTCAAAAGATATGGAGACAATATCTCTATGGTACAAAGTGTGAAATTTACATTGACCACAAGAGCCTTCAACATATCTTCAATCAAAAAGAGTTGAACATGAGGCAACGACGATGGGTCGAAACTCCAAAATGATTATGATTGTGAAATTCGATATCATCCTTGCAAGGCCAATGTTGTAGCTGACGCTCTCAGTCGAAAGGAATATGCGAACTCCATTCATCTTTTGTGTTCTCAAATCGTAACCGACCTCAAAGATCGAATTCGAGCAGCTCAACATATTTCTGTAACGGAAAATGATGTGCGAGATGAACTGTCTTGTGGAGCTGAACTCAAAATAGAAACCAAGTCTGATGGTATTCTTTACTATCTAAACCGTATTTGGACACCCGATCGCGACAATCTTCGTGCTTTTCTCATGAACGAGCCGCATAAAACACGATACTCGATAAGATGTATCAGGATCTACGATACTCCTACTGGTGGCCTGGCATGAAGAAGGATATTGCTATATTTATTTCCAAGTGACTTACATGTTCCAAAGTGAAAGCTGAACATCAAAGACCTTCAGGACTTCTTGTCCAACCCGAAATACCTGTATGGAGTGGAAAAATATAACCATGGATTTCATTACCGGGTTACCTCGCACCTCCAGTGGGTATGCCACCATTTGGGTTATCATTGATCATCTCACTAAATCAGCTCATTTCATCCCTATCTGCGAGGACTTCAAGAACGAGAAGTTAGCTCGTATCTATATCAATGAAATTGTAAGCCGTCATGGTGTACCTTTAAGTATCATTTCAAATCGAGATGACCGCTTCACTTCACGAACATTGCAAGCGGTACAATCAGTTTTGGGTACACGTTTAGATCTCAGCACTGCCTTTCATCCTCAAACTGATGGTCAATCTGAGCGCACCATACAAACCCTCGAAGACATGTTGCGAGCATGTGTCATAGACTTCAAGGGTAATTGGGACACTCACCTACCGTTAGTTGAATTTCCGTACAACAATAACTATCATTCAAGCATCGGTATGGCTCCTTTTGAAGCCTAATATGGTCGTAAATGCCGATCTCCTGTATGTTGGCACGAAATTGATGAAGCGCAAATCACTGGACCTGAACTGATTCAAGAAACGACTGATAAAATCCTTCAAATCCGCGATAATCTTCTAGCAGCTCGAAGTCGTCAAAAGAGTTATGCTGATAAACGACGAAAGCCTTTGGAGTTTTGTGTTGGTGATCAAGTACTTTTGAAAGTATCACCATGGAAGGGAGTGGTTCATTTTGGTCAAAAAGGCAAGCTAGCACCACGCTATGTGGGACCATTCAAGATACTCGAAAGGGTAGGTCCTGTAGCATACAAGCTTACCTACCAGAAGAACTCAACAGAATTCATCCCACATTTCACGTATCAAACTTGAAAAAGTGTCTCGCCGACGAAAATCTCCATATTCCTTAGAAGATATTCAAATCGATGAATCAATGCACTTCGTTGAGAGACCTGTAGAAATCATGGACTTCGGTGAAAAGCGTTTGAGACGAAGTCGTATTCCAATGGTCAGGGTGCGTTGGGAGTCAAAGCAGGACCTGAGTTTACTTGGGAACGCGTAGATTCAATGCGCGAAAAATACCCGCATCTTTTTCCAATTACCACTTCTACTTAAATTTTCGGGAATGAATTTTTTAAAGTAGGTATATCTGTAACATTTGTGTATAACGGGTTTCAAAAACCCGCACCGTCTATTAATCAAGTATACTGTTAAATGATAGTTGCGTATTTTATTAGTTATTTTTAAAGTTTCACAATTAAATGTTGTATAAATTAAAAATCAAAATTATAAATAATAATATAAAAATAAGTTAATTAAAATAAACTATAAAAATAATAACACAAAAAAATTAATAGGAGAAACCGAGGTTCGAATCCGGGACTCCCATGAGATCACACCAAAACACCACTGGTATACACGCACCATATGCTCTTAAAACCGAAACAAATAACCCTTATACTCAAGCGAAATACCTGAAACCTGAAATCCAAATCACCATGCTCTGTAAACCGCCAAACTAGAGTAATGTCGCCAAAAATTATGTTTTGATCCGGGTGAATTGAAGTCATAAAACGTTAAACCAATTCGATTATTTTGTGATACTGCGCTCAATCATTCGGAGATTAACAACCCATAATTTGGGGTTTTTGAAACCGAAATCCTGTGTGTGACCACTCCCACTATAAATAACATTGATTCACACCTTTAAAACCTCGCCCATTATCTTCGAAATCTTATTCTATTCTCTCTGCTCAAACTCTCTGTTTGTCGGAATCGTTGTTTACACTCGCCGGAGTAGGTCACCGGAGAACTGAATTCCGTTTTTCAGTTTGGTATGAGTTCTTAAACTCCCCTTTATGTTATGTTTAATTCATTTAGATAATAATCAGTAAACCAGAACTGTTAAAATATAACAGTCGAGTTCTGGTTCAGTGTTGAAATCAGCGAAAAAGATGAGTTTTCGTCAGTGTTTAAAAGAAATAATAATCGGATTACAACCGGGTTAGACACCCATCCCAACTGGTTGGGCTGGGTGCAAAACAACCTCTAGGTCACGGGTTCGAAACACACTTTTCACACGGTTCGTTTGATTTTAAAAATCTTTTTAATTAAATTAATTCTGTATTAATCTAACCAGTATATAAGGATAACAAAATCAAGAATCTAACGGGTTAGACACGTAGCTCAGTTGGAAGAGCTGCGTGCACGCAACCGAGAGGTCACGAGTTCGAGCCTCACCACACGCTGCCTAATAATGCTATCAAACCGATCAGGTCCTAGTCAGACCTGACAAGGTTTTAAATTTTTATTTTATTTTATTTCATTTATTTATATTGTTTTGTAGTTATGTTTTAGCTAAAAATCAATTAAAAGTACTTAAAAATACATTTTTCGAAGGTTTTAAAATCTAAATAAAAAAAACCGCAAAAATAACCTAAAAATCTAACAAAAAGTATTAAATCGAAATATTTATCTTGTTTATATTTATCGAATTATCGCGTTATTATTTTAGGTTAGTATCATTTCGTCGGTCAAATTCTCAAATTGTGCGCATTCATTATCAAGCAAGGAACGCACCCACTGTGAGTGAATCCTTACAAATTCCCCTTTTAATCATGTTTTGGGGTGTATCATATGGCGTACATGTTTGATTTATTTAAACACTTGTGCTAACATCATTTGTGATCAAATGTGTATATTTGTTTGTGTGGTTATGTGTGGTTACATTTTAATCAATCATTCATTTAAGGCTCATCAGTTCCTCGTTGGATACGAGTTGAGCATCAGGTGCCTCATTAGATCGCTCCGTTTGTTGAGCCTTGACCTCAAGTTCATCATTTCATCATGTCATGTGTCATTGTGGATATTATGTGGTTTGTGATTGTTTAATATATACATATGCTCACTTATGATTCATGCACAAACTTTTATTTAAATAACTAATAAACAATTGTTTAATTTTTTTACTTAGATTCACTCGCCAACTTTTGTTGACCCAAACCTTTGTTTTACGCATGATACAGGTGGACAGGTTGAGGAGAGGAACACATAGGAATGGCCTTAGAAGATTAATTAAATATATTTTGTTTAGAACAATGTTTATTTGTGCTTGTATGTTTTCTTGCTTTTGGATATTTGAGGTTTTAAATTTCAATTTAATAAATATGAAACCTTTTAGTAAATGTCATGAGCTTTGGTGATAACCCAATTATGCCCCAACTTTTGTTTCCGCTGCGGGTCGGGGTGTGACAATTACATCAGTAGGTAATTCATTTTCAAGTTCGTTATCTTTAAACCTTATTTTATGCAAAAAGACATTTTAGTCAAAAATGACATATTACGGAACTTGTGCATAAACTCAGATTCTGATTATGATCTTGTAATATAACCTCAGGCAGTTATGCTACATTATATTACGATCATAATGCAACCTTAGATCAGTAGCTAATTAATCTAAATCGGGTCATAATCGAGAGTCAAAACAGAAGTTAAACTTCACGACTTTCGGTTGCGAACCGACCCTAGAACTGAAATTGACGATCCGAACATGTTCTTACAGGTTCTAATAATTATTATCAACTTGTTTAAGTGTCAAAGCAGGTTTCATAACATATAAGACCAAATTATATTTTTTCGAAAAATGGCCTGTTTGACTTTTTAATATTAAAACTTTGAACACGTCAATTGGTCTAGCAAACGTGATCTTTAGGAGGTGCCCTTAATAGGGATTAACACCTACCTTATTACGATCACTTAGCCATGTTCGTTATGAACAATGGCTGGACCATATGGTCTTAACCGAAAGTCAAAGCGTTTTCTGTAAAACGCTTGACTTTTGGCTATAAAAGCCTATAAATGAAAATGCAAGAGAAAGGAACACTTACAAGTGATTCGTAGGATGCAATAGAACTAAGTTGGATGCTCCTTTCAGTTAGGAATTTCCAGAGGAGGGAGATAGATAAAATGAGAATGGTGCAAGTTAAATGGTGAAGCATTGCACCTATTTATCGTTGGAGAGCTTGAAGAGGTGATGCCAGGTGTTAAGGGGTGTTAGAGGAGCTTACAAGTGTCCAAAAAGTGGCATAGCTGTTTGGAAGACCATGGTTTCGAATCAAATGGTTTTTGGCAACATGTGTGGAGGCCAAGCAAAAATTCTGCAGATGCAGTCCTTGGCGGGCCGCGAGAGGCACAGGCCTGGCCTCTCGCACCCTGCGAGCGCCCCAAGGCCATTTTCAAAGTTTGTCATGTTTAGTCCCTCAACTTATAAAACCTCCTAAAACACCTTTATAACATATTTAGCCCTCCGTAATCAATATTTGGCGTACCAGGAGTATGCCCGGACATTGTTGAGCTCTCGGTTCGTTAAAAGGTCACTTAGAGTATAAATTAATATGTTGACACTTTTGACCCCTCATTATCCAACTTTCATATATTTACAATTTAACTCTCTCGTCCAACAAGTGGCACATAAGAGGGTTAGGACTTCGTAAAGGATCACTCAGAGGCTCATTATAAGCATGTTGACTCCGATGTCACTCAGAGGTTGGGTGCATGTTGACACAACGATCACTCAGAGGCCGAGTTTAAGCATGTTGACATATCAGTCACTCCAGAGGCTGATGTTTAAGCATGTTGACATATCATCACTTAGAGGCTAATGTTTAAGCGTGTTGACATATCATCACTCAGAAGCTAATGTTTGTGTATGTTGACATCAGAAAGTCACTCAGAGGCTCAGTTTGAGCATGTTGACACCTTTAGTCCCTATTAGTCTTTATAGACTAAAAAAATACAACACGTGTCACTATACTATTGGACACGATTTTACGAGGTGTTACAACTCGCTTAAAACTATCTTCATGGATCTTAGTCATAAGAAGTTTTGAAACTGGTATGATCTTCAATCCTTCGACCTAAGGGACATACTTGAACTAACTTTAGGCACAAGTTGTTCTTTAATCTTATCTAACGTTGTTCTTTGAAATAAAGCAATAATAAGGGTATCAGATTGGGAATAAATTTGAAGTTAAGAGAGAGTTGTATGTATCCAAAGGAATTCTGTTCTCCTTTGAGAAACGAGTTGGATATTCTAGCACCCTAATTCATGTGAACTGGTCTAAAACACGTGGCCACGCTCAAACTAGGAGTAGTTTTTTAGAATCTTCAAATCTGAGACGAGAATAAGAATAGTTGGGTTAAGTAAGAGGTTACTTGAATACAAGGAACTGGTTGATGAATATGATACACCATATCTTGCTAGGAGCAATGAAATGCAGCTAGGTGGGAGATTGTTGGACATGGCATATCCGATAATTGATTAAATAACGTTACTATCGAGGTACACTCAAAGAATTATACTATGAACAATAAACAAGTAACAATATTAATATTAGTTCACAAATGTAAAAAGTTATATCCTTAGGGAAATATATGATTAAATAATTATTTTATACTAATTGTTTAAGAAATCAATGGATAATTATTATTATTTAAATGTTAAATAATAATAAAATGGTTTTATATTTATTAGATAAATATACTAAAAGTAAAATGGTTTACATATAAATGCAATGATAATCAACATCATGGGAAAGAAAATTATATTTGACCAAAGGTTAGACAATAGACACTTAAAATTACAAAATTTAATGCGGTTATACATAACCATTAGCCACACTCTCGTTACTTTTTTTATTTGTGTGACGGAATGATAGCAAATGTCATGGGAAAAACAAATATGTGTGACCAAATGTTAGACGATAGCCACACCATCATCACTTTGTTTTATTCTGGACGAAACGATAACAAATGTCATAGAAAAACAAATATGTGTGACCAAAAGTTAGACAATAGTCACACTTAAAATTATCTGAGATGATTGTTCGGCATTGTAAATATGAGTACATAACACTCTCAACACGTATATACATATATGTACATTAACAAATCATATTCTTAACACGTATATACACATATATACATTATCACACCTATGTCTAAAACAAGTGTACATTATTAAACCATGCTTATATTAATCTTTTTTAAAGGTACATATATGTCCTATATTCAACTATGTAAAACACAATTTCTCCAATTAGCAAATGTTCAAGTATAGTAAAATAGAGAATTAACATCATAAAATGAATGTAAATATCAAAATAACGAAAATAATAATATTAGGTAAAATAAATACAAATCTAAATGTGTTAGATACATTACCATAAAAAATGTAAGTAAAACGTGAAGGGTCAATAGTTTCATTCAAAATCAACTAGCATTTTAAAATTACTAATTAGTTTATTATGGTATCCAATTTTGTAATTTTGTTTAGGAAATATTTAATTGAATTACTAAAATATATTGTGTTTAGGAAAGATTAAATTTAATTACTAAAATGTAGGGATTGGTTATGGTAACTGATTTTTAAAGTAATTTCTAACTAGTTTAAAAATAAATAATAATTAAATTTAATTTTTTAATGACAACCCTATCATTTTAATATTAAAAAGTAATAAAGTCAAGATTGGTTCACTCAGTTCACTTTCAACAAGTTTCACTCTTAAACCTAATCTCTTCTCTCTCTCTCTCTCTCTCTCAAAATATATATTATATTAATATATATATAGTATAGTAGAGGGTCAAATGAGAATTTTTTTTATAAGAAGTAAAAAAGAAAATGTTGCAACCAATAAAAATGCTTCATTTTACTTTATTAATATTGTATTTAATTTAATGTAAGAGTATATTTGTAAACTTACATTTGATTATAATTTCTAGTCTTTCTCTTTAATAACAAATTACATTAAATTTATAACTTATTTTCAAAATATATATTTTTTTAAAATGTAAAAAAATAATTTAGAGTGTAGGACGAATTATTAGATGTGTAGGATAAATTTAAATATTTGTAACGTAAATTTCGAAATTTGTAGGATAACTTTTTATATGTGTAGGCAAAAATGAGTTAGTGTAGAAAATGATAGTTTTTATAACGAATTAATTAGTTAAAGATAGTAATAAATGAGATAAAAGAAAAACTAATTAATATTTTACAATTGTACTCTTTGTTCTTTTTCTTATCAATTTAATTTTATTCCTCAATGAATCTTCCTCTCTCTCTTTCTATAATATATATATATATATTATATAGGAGGATTATCTTGAGAATGCTAAATACTACGAGAACCGTAAGAACGAATGAGAAAATCAATAAAAATTATTTTTTAATACAATCATCATTTTAATTAAAATAAAACATTAAAAGAAGAAATTATAACATCAAATAATTTATTTCTTCTCTTAAAATCACGCTTATTAGATTTTTTACACATGTATAAATATAACAAATTTACACATGTGTAAATGGCAAACTTACACATGTGTAAATTTTTTTATTTCCGAATTCACATAAATTTAAATGTGTAAATTAAATTTCTAAAATTGTATTAGGATAATAATGATAAGTGTAAAAAGAAATTTTGAATTTCACTTGTTTTTGACTAAGTTCTAGTGTTTTTTCATTCGTTGTCATGATTCTCGCGATATTTAGCGTTCTCATTTAAACTCTCCCATATATATACATATATATATATAACACCTTTTATTTCTTAATTTCATGCATTTCTTATTTTATACATATATTTCATGTATTTATATTTCTATCTTTATACCTCAATTTATGTGTTTCTATGCAAAAATTTTAGCTAAAGTTTTTTTGGTTATTAACAAAAATTATTATTTATTAACCGAAAACCAATTGATTAATATAAATAGATTAACTAATAATTTGGATTTCGATAAGACTAATAACTGAACCAACCGTACACACCTCTAACTAAAGCCTGCAAACCCATGTGAGAAAGAAAGAAATAAAAATAATAGAAATTCTTATTCATCCCCAAAGTATCCATTAGGGTTTCCAAACACTTTAACCCAACTAATAGTGTGCTTTGCTAAGGAATCAAAAGAGCATAGTGGAGGAACATATGAACAGTCCAGTACAATTAAACACATGACATGTGTCATAATGTTTACGCATGGTCCACTCTTTAGTTTACTTGTATGGAGATCAAACAACATCTTTCTTTATAATTTCCAAAACTAATAAAGAAAATAGAAGGGAACTTCAAAGTGATTAAAGATGCGTTTCCGTACGTTGGGGGCAACCTGAAGATCAAATCCAAGCTAAGCAGCCAACCTGTACGGACACAAATTGCTTGGGAAGTTTTGCTCTTGTCCTTTTTACATTTCTGATATACGAAAATATCATCAGTCAAATGCAACATTAAGTTACATATGTTATGTAGTTGAGGGTTCAAAATGATATGACAATTCTTTATAAAAATAGTTTAAACCAACAAAGATAGTTAGGTTTAATATTTGTATATAATGTCACTCTAAGAGACATAAGGCCTTGAGTATACTTCAACTCTCTTTAACTTCACATAAGTGTCATATTACTTACTTTTCCTCCATTTCAATCCGTCTCACTCTAAAGAAATGGTTTAATCCCACCAACTCCATCTAACCCTATTTTTAGTGGTTTTCGGTTAAAAAAAAAATAATTAGTTCAGTCTCTTAACATCCGGTTAACATGTTAACAAATCGCCCTTTTAACGCCCCTTAACACGAGTATGGAATGATGTGTCATGTCAGTTAACATGCCATTTATTGTTAACACCCCAAATATTAAGGTACATCCCATGGCTCAAGAGTGAATTTACATAATTGACTAATTTATTGTATTTCAATAATTAGTAATTAAATTAAATTAATAACTCATTTTCAAAATATCACATTTCAATAAATTGATCTAATTTACGTAAAGATAAATTTTGATATGTGTAGATTAAAATGTAGGATAAATATCGATGTGTAGAATGTTTGTAGGAAAATATATAGGATAAAATACTTTTGACTAATTAATTAATCAAAGAGAATATATAATGAACGAGAAAAAATATTTAATATATTACTATTATACCCTTTATTCTTTTTTTCTTACTTTAATTTTCTTTTAAAAAAATCTTTATTTAATATTTTACCATTATACATTTTATTTATTTTTCCGCTTTAATTTTGTTTTTAAAAGATCTTTCTCCATGTTATGTAAGACGAATGAATTACGCATGATAACTTTTTGAAAGAAAAACAACACTTTTTAGGCAGACATTACTCATTCACAATTTTACAGTTTTATTATTTTTAACAGGTTTAATATCAACAATAACAATAATTATATCCAATAAATTCCACTAATAGCTTATTAGTGGGGTCTGAGAAGAGTGAGATGCAGACAAACCTTACCTCTATCCATATAGATAGAAAAGTCTGCTTCCAAAAAGACCTCGACTTGAAACCAAACTGCATGCAAACAATCTGAACAAGACATTTAGCGATATAAATCTCCCAGTCATAAAATACGTGGCGACAAAGTACGATAGCATAATAAAACATATATAACACCCTAGAGCAACAGATAAATACACACATGATAAGAATCCCAATGTAAAGTCCACCTAAAAAGTAGGAAATATTAACCCCTAACCCAAAAGCTCAAACGAAAACACACATACACAAACCCATTTCAGTACTGTTCTTCTAAAAATCCTTAACCTTAATCTATATCTCCACGAACTCCTATCCTGGCCATGTACTCAGAAATGTGCAACTCTAGCAAATCTTGTTTAATCCTCTTATCCCAAGTTAATTTAGGCCTTCATCTACTCCTCTTACCTTCCACACAAAGGGCGTTCAGTACTCTAACTAGTGCCGTTGTCGGCCTCATTTTCACATGCCCAAACCATCTCAACATCCCTTCCTTAATCTTACTCGATATACTAGCCACCCCTAGCCTTTCCCTTAAAACCTCATTTCTCATACGGTCTAACTTTGTGTGCCCACCCATCCGCCACAACATCCTCATCTCTGCTACCTCCATCTTGCACGCCTGCGTATTTTTAATAGCCCAACAATCTGTTCCATACAACTTAGCAGGTCTAACTGCAACCATATAGAATTTTCCTTTAATTTAGTTGGGAACCTCCTGTCACACAATACCCCAGCGGCTGCTCTCCACTTACACTAGTCAGCTTGGATATGGTGGGCAACGTCACTATCTATCTCCCCATCTTGTTGTACAAATGATCCTAAATATTTAAACCTAGCAACCTTTGGCACCGTTTGACCATCGATGGTGATATGAATATCCTCGTGGTCGACTGTCCCACTGAAATCACAGTAAAGGTACTCGATCTTTGAGCCATTAATCCTTAAACCTTTCCCCTCTAAAGCAGCCCGCCACTCTTCTAACCTCTCATTCAGGCGTTGTTTAGTCTCCGCAACTAACACAATATCATTTGCAAAAAGCACCAGGTGAAGAAACACTGGCTAAACACAGAGGGTATCCGAAGATACTTTGGTCTTAGCTTAATGTCTCTGCATAAAAAGTTATCTCTCGTTTGCTCTTTGGGGTGATCTCACTTGAAGCTAACTGCAAAACTAACAACGCCGTTAGTCTCGTCACGGGAGAAAGGGGGAGGGTTTTCTCCGTGACCATACTCCGGCGTGAGAATAAGTATTTGGGATTGTAAGGTAATAAGCAAGTAGTGAGTAATTAGTGATATGTGATTGCGTTTGATCGTAAGTATGTAGATTGGATTAGATGCTTTTACCTTGAGGTGTGATCATTGTTTTATAGCCGAAGAGAGGTGTGTAAGAGATGGGCTGATGGGCCTTGGCCCTGGGCCCGACGACCAGGAATATCCATTATGTCTCTTCTGCATCGACCGTTAATGGTCTTTGGCAAGAGGTGGCTTGGCGCATGGTGATTGGAGCCACGTGTCATGGCAGTTGTCCTTGGTGTCGGACCTGTCATCAGACGATAGTGGAGATTATGTGATAGTCGCTGGCATGAGTTTGGTTGGTGCCACGTGTATGTCCTTGCATACAGTCTGCCCTCTGTAGGACTGTTCATGCGGCACAGTCTGACACAACCTGCCGAGCGGTTATTGGGTCACAGCTCTGCCACTTTGTACCCTTGTATTTAGTCAACTCCTCTTTGCGCTTCTCCCTTCCGTGTGGCTTTATCAGTGCTTTCTGGTCAGCGCAGAGTTGTAGGGATTAAGTCCTTTTGTTCCCAAGACTATCAGTTGCTCTCATGTTGGTCTTGGCCTTGTGCAAAGTTTTAGGACTTCGCGGCTAGAGGGTTGTTTGATCCGCGCAGGGTCAAGGGACTTGCGCTTCCAAGTCTAACTCGCCGTTCCGCAGTGTGAGCAAGGTTTGTTGTGCGACCTGCTAGTATTAAGGTTGCAGTACCGTTGCGCGTTGCGCGCAAGGTTTATTAGGCAACATGTTGGTTTCAAGAATGGCGCACCATTGCACATTGCGCGCAAGGTTATTCTTGTGATATGTTCATTATGAGGGTATGGTTCCTTGCGCAAGCGCAGAGTTTTTGGGACCATACCCTCCACCAGGAATCTGCTCCTGCAACGAATTTGACAACTCATTCAAGACAACTGCAAAGAGAAACCGACTCAGTGCAGACCCTTGGTAGAGTCCTATCTCCACAGGGAAAAAATCAGTATCCCCTACTGGTGCATGAACGCAAGTTTTGGTCCTACCATACATATCCCTAATTATGTCTATATATGTCCCATGTATTCCTCTACCTTCCAAAATATTCCAAATTAAGTCACGTGGCACACTGTCATATGCTTTTTATAGGTCAATGAACACCATATGTAGATTTTGTTTCTTCTCCCTATACTTTTCCATCAATCTCCTTAGAATGTGTAGCACTTCCGTAGTTGACCTCACTGGCATAAAACCAAATTGGTTTACTGTAACTTGGGTTTCTCTTCTAGTTTTAGTCTCAATTATCCTCTCCCATAACTTCATAGTATGATTTAGTAGCTTAATTCCTCTGTAGTTATCACAACATTGGGCGTCCCCTTTGTTCTTATATAAGGGCACTACAACACTGCCTCCATTGATCTGGCATTTTTCGAGACTTGAAAAATAAGGTTGAATAGGGTTGTTAACCATTGAACTCCTTCCTCTCCCAAACATAACCATGCTTCAATTGGTATGTTATCTAGACCATATGCCTTAGCCCTTCCCATTCTCCTAAGCCTGTCCTGACGTCCCTATGTGTGATACTCTAGGCGCAGCAGTTATTCCGTTGTTGCCTTAGGATAGTAGGGTTTTCACCTTGTTGTTGGTAGTCCATCCTGTCGTTGAAAAGATTATGAAAGTAGTTTTGCCATATCAACTTAATGCCATGTTCCTTTACTAAAATACGTCCATCCCCTCCCCTTATAAACGTCACTACCCCTAGATCCTTCCTCCTACGCTCCCTAGCTTTAGCAATTTTGAACATATGATACTCTCCCTCCTTTGTTTCCAGGCTTTCATACATCCTTTTGTAAGTCGTGTTCTTTGTCCGTTACAACCTTTTTCGCCACCCTCTTAGTCGTTTTGTATTTCTCCCTCAACCGCACTCGGTCTTCCTCGTTTGTGCCACTCAAAAGGTCCCTAAAACACTTTTGCTTATCCCTTATTTTGGTAGGCACGTCCTCATACCATCACCAAGATTCTTTATGCCTGCCTATATTTCCTGTTGTGAACCCTAGGATCTCCTTGGCTGCATGTGTAATGTTAGTTGCTATAAGCCCTCACATCTCGTGTAACGTAGACGGACCATTATTTATGTTAGTCGCCATAAATACTAAAGAACTAAACTAAAAAACTATACAATATTGTGTGAATCTTACACTTTCTTTTGGATCAAACGTTTACACTTTTAAATGTGGACTAAAAAAATAAATGACTACTCGTTTGTATATGTAATGCTTTTACTCATTTCATGATTTCACCTCAGTGTCATTTTCTTACATTTCTTAATCACTCAACCTATGTTATGATATCACTCACTATTATATTTATTATTTGTAATCGAATTAATATTTACCATTTTCATTAAACTGACTTTCGCCTGAGTGTCATATTCTCACATTTATTTATCAGTCAAGCCATGTTATGATATCACTCACTCACCACTATATTTAATTCTTTATTTAAATTAACATTTACCATATTAATAGTTACGTACTAAACAGACATAAATTATAAACTTAAGATTAATCTCATCTAATCTATTAGAAAAATATTACATAATTTAAAAAGCCCAATAAAGTCCATATAAAAAATACAACATTTCAACCACCTTAAGTTGTGCACGATCTTCTTTCCTTAAACTCAACCTTTTTTCAATTTAATCTTGTTAAATCGTGTCAATCTACCCATTAAGGATTCCATGCTTTTTCTGATATTAAGTGCACTTGACGTTGATTCCGTTTCACATAATTCCTCCCAAACGAGTGTTGACGCCCGTTTTCTTTTATTTAACGATGTGCATCTGGACCACCTGTGTAACCCTTATTGAATTGAAAGGAAACGAATAAGAATACATTTGAGTTGGTATTATTTGGATTCGTTTTGTGCTAGCCCTCAGAGCTTCCACAACGGGTGGTCCGAAACCACCTGTACAAATTCCAAACAACCTCATTTTGGACTACATGCGTTGGAGGGATGTCATAGCAGGTCCCGTTGGGTGTTGGTCCGGTAGAGCGGACGAGGGGAAGGAGTGGATATGTGAACCCCTTGATTTAAATTTAAAAAAAATCTTAAAATTGTATTTCAATAAAAATAACATAAATTTTAATTATATATATATATATATATATATATATAATAATAAAATATAATACAAACTAAATTTTTTTATTAAAATTAAAAACATTACAGTAACCACATAATTAAACCTAAACAAACCACACAATTAAATCTAAACGCACCGTATAATTAAACCTAAACAACACAAAAAGTTGACATGTTGCTTGAAATATGAACTAAATTTATAGCTAGTAAAAACTAGCCATTGCAAAAAAGCCGTTGTAAGAATTAAATTTTTTTTTGCTATTTTTTGGATTTATTAAATAAAAAGTATTAGATACGAAATAAAAAATAAAAAATATATAATAAATTAGTTATATTGTTATGAATTTATTTTTTATATTTATTAATATTTTAATAGAAAATAATAATATAATTAATTAAATAAATAGAATATGGATTATAAACAATTAAGAAAAGAAAAGTAGGTAATGAAGTGTTTGTTTAGAATTGCTTAGTGTTGTGGGGAAAAGTAGGGTTTAGAATAATAGTGGTTTAGAATGATGTGATTTACCGATGGCAACAATCAAAAAATAGTTTTAGTATATATATATATATATATATATATATTATATATATATGGGTTAGCTAACCTAAATATTTCTTAACGTATGATGTGTACTAGATGAAATTATGCATGTTATAAAACTCAAAAACTCTAATCACGTATGTTGAAAACCATAATCATGCATGTACAAAATCAGACATCACATATGGGGTTAAAAACCTATAGATGTTATTAAAATAATCAGGCATGTTATAATTTCATCAAAGCAGAATTGTGTGTGTGTGTAACATGAACATGGCTTCCTCACGAGTATGAGTGCAAGCTCCTTCTCTCACGTCTACAATCAACTGGGAGGCGGCCAATGATGTGACGTGTGAGTTGAGATACGTCACCCCTGTAAGGGAATGTCACGAACCACAATATATGTTCTTATAAATCACAAATGAGACCAAAGACATTTTAGTTAAACTATAATACATATTTAGTAACTAAAGCCGCTAATAGTCAATTAAACCAAAATCTTATCTATTTCTATCCATCGTGATAGTTTGTAACTTTGGCTAGGGTGTATAACAAAGTATACAAAGACAAGTCTAGACAATGAAGTGTAAGACTTAGCTTTGAAATCCCATTAATTGACATTGACACAATTATTATAAATGCATAAACACGCTTGTATATTTGGTATATAAACGAGTTGAAAGAGATCAACCTTACTAACACCCTAAATTAATATTTGTAATGTGTATTATACTAAGATTAAGAGTTTTCAATTAAGATAAAAGGAAGCCATGTTTACGACTAACCGTAATGAATGTGTTCTTCTTAGCATAAATATGTTGATTTTCGGGGCAATCATAAAAGTTTAACAACTTTTCATATACCATTAAGACCTTTAATTTAAAAAATATGTCAATTTTCTTTAGAAGGAGCAATCATAAAAGTTTAACAACTTTTCATATACCATTGAGACATTTACTAAAATTTGAATTAGAATATATTTTATATATTTATGTATTTTCAACAACAAAAAATCACATGCAAAAAAATCTTTGTCAATCTGTGTTATTTATATTATATATCACAATGTTCATCTAGTATAAATCATGACAGTTATAAATTCAATATATATTGAATAAACTTTTAGACGATTCAAAAAATTATACAAAAATTGATTTGTTTTTACTTATGTTTACTTGAAACCAAATTTCCCCTAAATGTTGCACATGACCATACTTTGATGCCATGGGTGATGGGTTGGTGGTCCAGAGCGTATCGATCTTCACCATCACAAAGCACAAACACCAATATCGTTAAAAGGTAAGCCTAAAAGAAAAACTGGCCAATAGCCTAAGTTTCTCAACCCCCTTTAACTTTCTTTGATATATAATAATATTTTTTTATGTTTGTTTATTTATTTCAACATGAAATCAGATGTATTTGCTGGTATTTGAACACAACCTTTTTCCATTTATAGTCATGAGATGTGGGTTTTGATTCTTGAGATTCAATATCTTCATGTTGTTTTAAAACCGAGTGATTAATATATAATTAGTAAAGATTGATTAAGAGATAATAATGATAAAGAAACCCCTCTTTCAGCTTAATTAACTGTTTATTTTTTCACATATTTCATTAACTTTTTTAACCTTTTTAACTTTGCTCATACGAATTGAAGGCTGTAAAAAAAAGAGTAAGAAGCTCGTTTGAAGGGGTCAAAGGGCGAGTCTCAGAACTACCATCCAACGTTCAAATTAATAATGTATTCATCATAATTGGTGTGTGTGCGCATTATTAGCGTGAAGGGGGTGCACCTTTCATGAGGTGTGGGGAAAATTTCACCCATCCAATCATAACATGTTATGTTATTTCTCCTCTCATTCTCCCTCTTTCTAAAAAACACAAGGGGTTGTTTCTCCCCAAACCATTACAAAAAAGAAAAAGAAAAAGAAAAGGTATGATTGATCAGGATGTTTGTGGTCCCCACCTGTACACACTCCAACAGCCTCTCCTCAATCTCCCCGCATGCGGCAAGTACTCCCAGCTCAATTTCCACCCCACCCCTTCCATGCGCGGCAGAATTTCTCGGCGGCACCCTCCCTCGTGCGGCAAGCTCTCCCCGCTCACCTTCATCGCATACGCCCCCTTCACCCTTATGTCTATAGGGTGTGGTCATGACCACTATGACCCGTCACATCAGCGTCATATCACTCACCTTTAATCCACCATCCAAAACCACTACCCTAAGGGTGTGGTCATGGCCTAAACCACACCCTTAATTAATAGACATGCACATGCTTAAAATATTGGATAAAGAAAAAGGAGGCCCGTGGTTGCCGTGGTTTAATCTACGCGAACTATGGTGGATGCTTAGGGGACGGTGTAGCATTTGATTAATAGTCCTAGGAGGCAATTGGTGACTCAACCCACGCTCCCCATACCCTTGATCAGCCATAGTAGTGAATGTAAGTATTAAAAGTATGGTGTGTTAGAGAAGAAGAAGAAGATACATTGTCTGATTGTCTATGATGTTGAAGTTCTCTTATACAACAAAACATATGGGCTAGGGCTTTGATGGATCACTATGTACTAAATCTATTGACTGTACCCAGACATAGTTAGAGGAATATACTACAACCTAAAAAAATGGTTGTTAATTTCTTGATTTTTATCATTATTAATCCTAAGATGAAATATAAAAATAGAAAAATACGAGTATATCAAAGCACCAATATAGAAATTAGAGTCCCTTCTCTTATATGAGTACTCCGCTTGTTAAGTATTGCATATATGCGTTTTCTTTTCTTAGTATTTCTTCTTTTAGCAAGGTGCATGCTTTTTTGATTTTGATATTACTGTGTGGTAGCTAGGGTTAATTACACTACCAGCTCTTCTTTAGTTCACCAAAGGGTTTCTCTAATAATCTTGCTTTCATCATGATTTCAGTTTCCGATTTTCAGTAGCTAATGATATTCTTGTTTTCATTGTATTAAAGGTAACAACTATAACAAGATGAAGATGGTGAGACAGAAAACTCAGATCAGAAAGATAGAAAACCTAGCATCAAGGCAGGTGACCTTCTCAAAGAGGAGAAGAGGCCTTTTTAAGAAAGCTCAAGAGTTGTCTACACTTTGTGCTGTTGATCTGGCTCTAATCGTCTTCTCCGCCACCGGAAAGCTCTTTCACTACTCTCCCTCAAGGTCTCTCTCCTCTCTATATATATGTATATACGTGTGTGCGTGTGTGTTATTTGATGTTGAAGTGAATCATTAATTAGCAATAGGTATTAGATCCGGCAAGGGGTCTTTAGTGAACTCTACCAAAGTTGTTTGAAGAAACTAAGATATATAAAATGAGATTTAGGCATGCCTATAGCAAGCACTTTATACTATAAATGACTAACCATTAGTTCTTTCTTAAAGAGGAAATATCATCTCTAATCAAATTAAAGTTTGGGATTGTGAAAAAAGGACATATGGACAGTAATATATCATCACTGAACATGTTTAAAAGCATTGGTAGCTGGAAAAGTGCGATCAGTATCACAGTTACACAGGTGTTCATAATAGAGTTCAGGTACATTTGTGTGTGTGCATATATGTGACATTTGAGAGATTCATGTGTACTTATAAATCTAGCACAATGTTTGAATCTGTTCTAAGTAGAAGAACAGTCATCACTTTTAATCTTTATCACTGTGTCATTATATTTTATTAAGATTCTGTTAATAGAAACGAGGGTTTTAGCTACTAAATAAGAACACAAGCCTATTTCCTTTTAGCTAGTTGTCACTTCTCAATGTATTGATGAAACATTCTTCGGAGGCCAGTAGAATCTGCATCTAATCTTATTACTAACTTCTTGGATTCTCAACATTGTATGATTGCATGAATATATATATATATATAATCAATATTATGTCTTCTCTAATAAATAACAATTGATGCTGGTGGGTATATAATGTTCAACATCAATCTTTGATCGAGACCTCTAGATCCAGAATATACAACTTTCTTACAAAATCACTACTTATCGGAAAACAAGTTAATAAATCAAGTAGATAATTATGAGAGTAAGTGCCAAGTGGCCACCAATACTAGAATGGAGAATTTGGAATATTATACCTGCCACTATAAATTCATAGTTGATATACATTATGTTCTCAGATTTGTATAGCTGATCATATTGTTTCTTCAAACCAGAATCGAGTATATGTATTTCTAATCATGATCATACTTTATATATTTTTCATTTAGTTCTTAACTTCTTATATATATATATAATAGCAAGTTACTGAAAATATCTTGTCAAGCTAGCTACGTGTCTTGATCATAACTTCCGAAATCTTTTGTCAAAAGTATGAGTGAAGTGCTAGAAAGGCATGGACTGCTGCAATCCCAGAACGTTGGAGAAGTGCAACTATCATCTGATCAGGAAATGGAGGTTTTATTTTCACAAGTCATTTTATGCATTTGCCCGACCTATTCACATTCTGTTAATGAACAGAATATTATTAAGCAAAATTGCTAATTGATCTAATACATAATTAGTAATTACACTGACACACCTAGATGGTATGAAATAGTTGTAGGTTTTATAGCTTGGAATAGCCATAGATATCTCTCTTGATTGTGTGTATTCAACTTCTAACTAATTGTGGAATAGCCAAGGATACCCATGGTGAAACATGTTTCGCCCAACGTTCACAAACCCTTGTGCAACAATATTGACAAGTCCACATAATGAACATAAATAACCCGGAAACACGTTACGCAATGATCACAAACCCCCTTGATACAAACCCCCTTGTGTATCAAGTTCTCATTTTTGCGTTAATACCCGCTGTGGATCCTTAGATTAAGCAAGAATTTACCCTTTGCGCAACAATATCAACAAAGTCCACATAATGAACATAAATAACCCATAATTATACCGGTATTACAAAAGAAATTAAATTCATTTAAACCACACATATCATACACATATATAGTTTCTTGCTTGGGTTGTGTCAACACTCATCATTGCTCGAGCAACCTTCTATTGCACGAGTCTTTTCCCAAGTTGTTGACCTCCTAAAGTCAACACATTACATGTCAAAATGCAAATCGTTAATACAACTTATATGCCAGTTTAGTTTATTACACCTTCAAGTCATCTTGAATACGTATACACAAGATACTAGGACTAGCTCACCATCATCTTAGGATCAATATTAGTCTTAACCCTCCTTTCCTCTTTTCTTGACCCATTTGGTGATCAGTTCATCAAAACTCACCCATTCTAGTTCTTTAACACTAATTCTAGTTTGTAATCAATTGTACGTAAGGTCTTTGGCGATTCCCACCCATACATAGATATGCTCAACCTTGTTTAACATTAAACCCTAATATCATCAATTTTGGGCAATTCCCCAAAAACACAACTAAAACTTGTAATTAATATGATGACATGTCTAATCACTTTTAACAAATAATAGACAAATAAAGAGCACTTAGCTAAAAAGATCATAATTTCTTCATTATTTCTATTAGTAAGCATTAATACTTCAGAGATTATAACCCTAAATCCTCTACATATAATTAAGTTAACATTTGGAGTTTTGTGTTCAAATCACATACACACTTAAAAAAGTCATTTTTTACTCAAACGAAACAATGGTATCCAAGTTTTATTGATAGTTTCATATAAACCCAATAACAACTCATGAACTTAGGTTTTTAGCTAAAGAGATTCTTACTAATTGTTCTTCACTAAGGTTGACAAGAGACCTCTTAGGCTCGATTCCCTTCCACTTTACACATTTTTTTTCTCTATTTTCCTTTGATTTCCCAATCACCGTAGCCCATCTCAAAGATACACACACGAACACTTTAATGACTTAAAAATGCTTACAACATGGCCTCATTTCAAGACATCCAAGACCTTAATTTGATTTTCCGATTTGTCGCACTTAATTTGATCCACCTTCTATTTTAAAGTTTGGCCAATAACTCAAAACAACCTCATTGCTATGAAATGAGTCTTATAAAACCCCAAACTAGATAATACTCACACCGTCTCAATTCCATGTCAATAACATCATTTATAAATGAAAAATTTAATGTCTGCTACTAAACCTAAATTTGGGATGTTACATGCTATTCGCCCAAGTTACTACCTATGTGATGTAGCTGTCGTGAGCTAATCAAAAGAACGTATTTTTTTACTTAAATACCAATGCTAGTATGGGTAAGTAAGGTTGTATCCGCAAGGAATTTGTGGTCAGTATAGAAAGATATGACTAATGAACTACTATTATCTAAATTGGGGGTTTGTTTGATTGTTTGAGAAAAACGTAAATTGTTATGAAAATGTTTTCAGAATGAGAAGAAGTAACGCACACCTGGAATCCTGATTACCAGTTTAGCACAAAAACTTGTTTACTAATTCAAACACCACATAGACATGGCCTTGGAATTAGTGATTTCATTGACGGTTAGGGACAATTTTAATAATAACTATAACAACCTAACAAACCGTTAAATCATACCAGTTACCTACCAATTTACCAACCCGCTAACGATACAAGAAAATCGTTAATACGCTTGAGAAATGTCTAATAATTCAAATATAATAAACGTATACCTAATCAAAACAAGTGGTCAAGAGCTCCTGTTACAATAATAAAAAACAAAGCTTAATGCGAAAACCTGCAATCGATCATCCGGGGGAGTCACGAAGAGTTTAGCCTCGCATGGTAGTCATCATAGCTTCAAATCTTGATTCAGTATGAGTTTGAATGAAGAAACTTATTGATTGGGGTGTCGAGACTCTGAAAATCGCCTTTCGGGTGCTTTAGAATCGTCCAAACGGCTAAACGAAATGTGGTTATGATTTTGCGATTTAGGTTAAAACCTAGCTTTTCCTGAAACAACACTCTCCCGTGCATCACGGGAGAGTCTTCTATCCGCCCGCGTGGTGGGGGTTTGGTCAAAACAGGGACCCACAAAACTATCACTCAGGCGCGTCGCAAAATGTCTAAGGTGCTCCCCAGCGTGGCGCGGGGGAGACATTTTACAGTAGAACGGTTTTATGTTACTGTCTTGACCCGTCGAACCCGTAAGTACAACATAGTGATACAAAATGACGCTTTTAAACAACTAAAATATGTACAAAATCATACAATTACAGTGTACTTTCACAAACACATAACCATGGCATACTTAGTGTTGATGAAGTTACTACCCGTAATACTTAAAGTTAACGATGTTACTCCCGACAATGCACTTAGTGCTGATGTAGTTATTACTAGTGTTGTAAAAATCGGTCTAGGCAGTCGGATACTCCAGAGGGTTCTGAGCCGATTTTCTTCGAATTTGGAGCTAGGCGGTCCAACTCGAACAACTTGGTTAAGTCACATTTTCGTTGTTTTTTGTCCGATTCTTGTTAGATTTTTGATGTTCTTCACGAGGTTACCTTAGAAGACGAGAATTCGATTATTGCTATGTCTACAATACAAAAGTTGAATATTAGTTTTTGATATACTACAATATTTGAATTTCTTTTGATTTACATTGATATTTATGTATTTTCTTATAGATATTAGTATTATTATGATATTTGGTGTATGTATATATATATATATATATATATATATATATAAATTAATTTCTGAAATTCAATATAATGTACCATGTTCAAGTACTTCCGCTTAGGCTGGGTACTCGCAACTTCACAATAGATCGACATGAAAACGCCCAATGACTACTGCAATATTGGTTACTAATGATAGCATGATTACAACTAAACATACTTGCTATTGATGATTAGTTCTCACTAATGCTCAGTAGTAACTAATGAAGCAAGCAACCACACTAGATCAAAAACAATTTCCAAAGGCATTTTAACCTGCTAATGGAAGTTCCGACCATCCCCTTGGGCCATGTTAGGCGTGTTACCTTTAGATCCAACCAGAGGTGCGACCCCGTAGACCTTACCAAAGGGGTGATGTCCTCTTGGAACTGGCCCCTAGTCCTGGGCTGGGGCTTCGCCTTGTTTGAACCCCTAGGTTTGTTAATGCCAGAAATTAGAATAACCTTGAACATGCATACAATCCATACATCTTAACTTGTATAAATGTTTTTTTTTCCTTTATTTTGCTTTCATATTAAGTAAAACCAATTAAACTAAATGATTTGATGATGCTAAAATAATCAATAATAGAGAGCCGAAATTAGAACTACGAAAAAAGTAATAAAAAAAGACCTTATAATACACTATGCAAACATTAAACACAAAATCGTATAATTTAAATGCTTAATCAGCCTAGTATGTGATGATCTCCATGATCAGCCGTTGATTCCTCACACCCCCATCCAAAGCCAACCTAAGCGCTTTTGTCGTACAACCCTCTAGATCCTTAACAACATTGATGAATGACCCGATGGATTAACAATAATAGTTGCATGAATTAATGTCTGATAAGGTTTAAAAGATGTATCTTAATAGATCAATACCTTCTGTTATCCCCTTTGAAATAACCTTGTGGATACAACTGAGCAAGCTAATTGGCCTATAATCAGGAAACTACCAATAATCTGAAAATGGTGAAAAGGTATAATACGGATGAATAACATCGCAAACGCACACACACATACACACAAACAAGCGTTAACATATAAGTCCACCAAAATGATATTAAGCTTCTAAGGCACAAACCTATTATGAACCCGTACCTTCATCCTAATAATTCTTTAACATTAATTCTACGTTTCTATGAAGTCTTATTGTCGACCATATTCTCAAAGCGATGCAAGACTAGAAAATCCTATGTAATCCGCTCATCTCAAGTTTGTCTACGTCTTCCTCTACCTCTACTCCTTCTCTAGTTTAAAGTGAGAAATCCACGATTTTAACCATTATCACCACCTCTCTCTTCTTAACATGCCAAAACCATCTTAACCTTTGTTCCCTTATCTTATATGGTATGCAAGCCACCCCTAATCTTTTCCTAAGAAACTCCTTCATTATCCTATCCAAACTAGTATGCCTTCATATCCACCTTGATATCCTCAACTCTTCAATCTCCAGCTTACGTTTCTATGCCTTCTTGATTGCCCAACAATTTGTTCCGAATAAAAATAGCATGTCTATCCATAACGCTATAAAATCCCCCATTTAATGTTACTGGGAACCTCTTATTGCACAAAACCATAAAGCTTACTCTCCACCTACACCATCCAACCTGGACGAGGTGGGCTATGCCACCTTTTATCATCCCATCTCTTTGTACAAATGATACTAGGTACTCGAACTTGGTTACCACTAGGACAACGCGGCCCTTAATGGTAATCAGAGTGTCCTCGTAATCACCTACACTACTGAAATCACAATTGAGGTACTCAGTTTTAGAGTGACTAATCTTTATACCTTTGATAGCTAAACCAACTCGCCACTCCTGTAACCTCGCATTCCGGCTATGTTTACTTTTCGCACCTAACATAATATCCTTAGCAAAATGCATTAACCATGGGATTATATTTTGGATCCAAAAAAAGAACAACAAATGCATTATTTTGGTTATTCATAGCCTAGCTTGTTCTTACAAGGGAAATCAGGCATTTATTTTCTATTTTTGAAAATCACTATTAGAGACATATTTCTACTTGAGTTATCACTAAGACGCTTAGGTCTTGCAACAAGGTGAGATTGGATTCGATGCCTTCGACCGGGGTGTCCCCAACTTGTTACTTTGGATTGCTACGTCGGGTTGCGGGTTGGAGAATGATCTGCAAAACACCAACACCATGAGTATCACCACAGGCAGAAAGGATTCTTCTTGTGACCACCCTCGGTGTAAGCATAAGTGTTTATCAAAAAATAAAGCAAAAACGAAGTAAAGAGTGAAAGTAAGTTCTATAGGATGTGATGATCGTTACCTTGATCGAGTATAGTGTTTATAGTGCTTGATGACCTTAAGGCTTGAACTGATTTTCTATTCTGGGAATTCTATGGGAATTCTATAGTCAACATTTTGGATATCTTATCCTTCCTCACGTAATTATGTTTCAAGTGTTACTAATACCTTTTGTCACTATAGTTGACCTTGGCTTCCCATTCAACTGGTTTGTACTTATCGGCAAGTTATTATTCCTGGTTCAGACTTGATTGTTGTCTACTTGTGTACTGATTAAAATTGTTGTCAACCAATGACATGCTCGCTTATGATCCATCCTCTTTACTTAGCATCCTTGTGTTTTGCCAAGTCTCATTACTCCTAAGTGTTGGAGCCCCAGCCACTTAGGCCACGACTTGTTTCTTGGTGAGGAGGTCACCGGCTTTGGTCACCTCTTCGTCTTGGGCTCTTGGGCCTTCGTGAGGGCTCTAATGTTCTAATCTTATATCTGTTGTATTTGATCAAGTGTCAGTGTGTTCTTATGTTGTAGACAACGACTTCTCAAGTCGTAGCTTCTTTGCCTTCGTCTTGTCACTGCCCATGTTGCAGCTCCCCTATATTTGCTTGGAGTTAGTTGTTTTGGGGTGGTACCCCATCAAGACTCATCACCATATTATATGTTCTACCGTGTATGATCTTATGTAAGTTAAGTTAGATACCAATCATTCAGCTTCACTTACACCATTGCCTAATATGAAGCTTATCTTCGATCTTATCCTGAATCAGTACTAGCTAAAGTCAAACCTAGCTTGAATATTGAGATACATAAATGCACTCCAGACTTTGAAATATAGAAGAAAGATCTGTATTTCATATTGTTTTGACTTTATATTGCAGCTTGGAGAGCATGTATATACAAAAACAGAATAGCATTCCAAATATAAACTTGTAGATAGCACAATCTTAATATTGAATTTGTTCTTATTTCACAATATGGTTAGAAAAGCGCTGCATGTTAATGAATGTTTCTATTATAGATTGCATGTAAAAGAGCTGCCATCTTGAGTGAAGAACTTGTAGAAAAAACCCCGAATTGAGGTACAAATTGCTATCCCTTTCCTTATATTACTTCAAAGGTTCTATAGGTTTGAGTTGATATGTTAAAACCTGAGTCAACCGATATTCTCAATTATGACAGGCAAATGAATGGAGAAGATATCCAGGGACATGACCTCAAAGAGCTAAACAAACTAGAGGCTATTATAGAATCTGGATTGGCTGCAGTAGTAAAAGCAAAGGTAAGTTATCTGTGTAGGCCTCTTGTATAAGTTAGCTAGCTGGTTAGTTGTGTTCGTCAAGATTTGTATGGTTCCTTGTTTAATATTTTTTAAACTTTCAGGGCGAAAGAATGTTGAATCAGATCAACACTTAAAGAAGAAGGTCTGGAGCTAAACCTATATGTTCTTGTAATTCAAAGTTCATTTCCTTTAATATACTTTTGAAGGATAACATACGGAGAAAAAAGAACCACAATAAGCATTTGACCATTCAGAATTACCAAAATCGACAAACACTGCTAAGCCGGCAACCATGGAGGCTAAGCCGTTTTTGCCCACAAATTTGCAGGCTTGGCCGGCGCTTGTCTATTTTGATAATAATCATCGGTCAAATGTTTATTTTTGTAATTTTTCCTAACATATGTCTAGGTAATACGAATTGAGAATATTAATCATAATAATATATATGAGTGAATGGAACAACAAGCTGTAATCTTAAGTGTTAAAATTAATCACAACAAAATTTATGAGTGGATGTAACAAAAGGTTGTAATCTTAAGTGATAAAAGGTCTCAACAATTTGTCTTGAATGTTTATTGATAGTTTTAAAAATACTTTTAAGCCAAATATATCCTAACTTTATAAAGTCGATTAAAACGATATTCAGGAAGCTCAATTGCTGGAAGAGAAAGCATTCTTGAAACAACAGTTGATGGTAAAAGCATCTAAACTTTTTTTGATTATTATTGTGGGGTTTTTTCTTTCTTTTTTCCTTTTCTGCATTTACTGCAGGATTACTAATTAAATGCTCAAACTTATGTATCAGAGGATGGGCACATGTGTTGGCCAGACGGGTATTCAAGATCAATGCAGCGAACACTATTCGTTAGAGTTAACAATTAGCAGCATGAGTTCTGAAGATCCTGCTCACAACTACAATGTCAGTAGCTCGTACACCTGCCTCAAACTTGGGTAAGATTACCAAGTGCCCAAATATAAGTTTCAGAAAAAGAAATCCATTATAGCACCATATTTTTTTGACTTCTCATGATATATAATAGATTTTAAACTTTCAGGTTACCTTCTTCTGATTGAACTGAAGATGTGAAACTACACAATTTACAAGTCAAAAAATCCATCTGTAACACAAGTTCTTGACTGGCTTATGTTTGTGTTTGAATAATTTTACAGACTCTTATGCTTCAGGGAAATATTATGTTTTTTTCCTTAAAACATAAACCATTAACCTGATGTGTTATTAATTTTGGATTATATGGACATGATGTTGGATTAATCGGGTTCGTTTACGAGTCACGGGTCGTGACTTATCGGGTCACGAAACGGGTCAATAATAGGTTGCACGTTTTAAAAGGATTTACCCATGTTTTAGAAGATGCTACAAATAAATCAGAAGTGGTCAATTTTGACCGGGTTAATGGGAATAAGTTAGTGAAGTCGTATGCGGAACAAAAGAAGCTTTATTTGGAATATTATTTCTACACATGTGTTTTGTATTTTATATAAATAGGATTAGTATTGAGATTTTTAATGTACCCTTTTGTTTTAATCAAATACACAGTAGCTTTGCAATTCCTTTCATTCGTTCCTACATATCAAGCATAGTGTGGTGTGTGTTAATCAAAGGGACCTGAACCAACATTTGGTATGAGAGCCTAGGGCTTGTAGGAAGCGGGTTTGAAGATCGGAGGAAGCCTCCGCTGCCGGCGGGGTGTGGTGGCATTGTTCGTTGGTGAGGGCAGGAGTAAAAGAAGGGTTCGGGATCGTTACGCAGCAGAAGACGGAGACCGGGAGATGGTTCGTGTCAGTCGTTGTCGTGCGGAGAGTACCGGTTAGGATGACTGGGGTGACGGGTGAACACCGGTGCGTCACGTGGCTGTTAGTTGTGATCAAAATGGAAGAAAAAGGCTGCAGCGATCAGAGGTTTCCGGTATGCAGTGATCGGAGGTGACAGATCAACAGTGATCGGAGGAAACCAGGTGATCGAGGTCAGCAGGTTTCGAGGGTTAATGTTCTAGCGGATCAAGAGGGTAGCGGAGACGAGTCGAGATTCAGGCCAAATCAGCGGGCTTGTCAACCCAGTTTGTTGATCGAAGAACGAAGAAGGGATCGTGTTTTTATTTGTCGGATACTCTTTCTCGCCAAGGAAGCGTCGAATTCTTATGGCAGAAAAACCAACGGGCGTAGCGCGGTAAAAACGAAACAGCAGAGTGGCTGAGATATTCGTTTAGCGCTCGAAGACGGTGCAGCGGGTGGCTGGTGTCTAGTTGGTGGTTGATATGCAAGTGGTGCTTATCAAGGAAGGGTTTGACAGAATAGTGAAATCACAATCAAAGACGACTTTGGACGTGGTCGAGGTGAAGACCGGGGTGTCCAGGATAGGTCGAGTTATGTGAAGACTTGGATGTGACCGAGGTTGAGGTCGGATGTCCGGTAGAAGTCAGAGATGGTTCAAGGTGAAAGTGATTCTGTGATGAAATTGTGAATGGCGTAAACAACCGATTAAGGGGGTGAATGTTGGATTAATCGGGTTCGTTTACGAGTCACGGGTCGTGACGTTATCGGGTCACGAAACGGGTCAATAATAGGTTGCACGTTTTAAAAGGATTTACCCATGTTTTAGAAGATGCTACAGATAAATCAGAAGTGGTCAAGTTTGACCGGGTTAATGGGAATAAGTTAGTGAAGTTGTATGCGGAACAAAAGAAGCTTTATTTGGAATATTATTTCTACACATGTGTTTTGTATTTTATATAAATAGGATTAGTATTGAGATTTTTAATGTACCCTTTTGTTTTAATCAAATACACAGTAGCTTTGCAATTCCTTTCATTCGTTCCTACATATCAAGCATAGTGTGTGTTTGTGTGTGTTAATCAAAGGGACCTAAACCAACACATGAAACTAAAAAAAGATAGTTATCATTAATGTCAGCCACTAGTATGATTGTAGTGTACTACCAATCTGACTGCATAAAAGGCACCGATAAAAACACATAGATTAAATGTAATGGATCATAACATTCTATTTCTCTAAACAAATATTTCTAAGCCATTTTAATGATCTACTTATTGACCAGGCAACTTGGTCATCCTGCAAACACAAGTCTATCTGCCCTCTTAACTCAAATTCTTCCAAAAGTCAAAATTGCAAAACCCATGAGGAATTTTTTTCCACTTTTTATTCTTAATTTCACATTTCCAAAAAAGTATTTTACTTAGAAAATAGTGTTGCTTGAAGAAGGAAGGCAGTCTGAAAACAATTGATTTCATTTCTTCATGTTTTTCATCATCACCGTAATGATAATCAGTAACCTCATAACCAAAAGGATTAATGCTGCAATACTGGAACATGAAGACAAAGATTTGTAGCAGGCTAGTCATAATCACTGCTTCCCTCATCAATTCCTTTTTGCTCCCTCACTAGAATCTTTACCAAGTGCTGTTACAACATGTGTGATGTTAACATGAAGTTCCCAATTCAACAAAATAAATATATATAAAAAGAGCAATATTCAACCTGGACTTGTTAACGATTGTTTGAATACTAATAAGTTTGCGATGAGGCCAACGGCGAATGCCTAATTCCCTGCATCGTTTCTTCAGTAATGACAATCCAACATTAAGCTCTTCGCAGCGTGTGTAATCGGCATGTACAAATACTGTGATATTGTTTCCCTACTTAACATCATCTTAAAAGTATAACTAGAACCACCACCATTGTCATTGTCACCATTTTCTTTCTCCAATATTCTTGGTTCTCTCAAACTCATAGGCTCATCCACCATAATATCAAAAACATATTCATTCATCATATTAGTGTTCATAATCTCAAACAGGTGGGGTGGAGTTTAAGAAATTCCTGTAAACCTTTTTTAACAACTAATTGATGTAAATAAATAAGATAAAACTTAAAAAAATATTATTAGTTTAGAACATACAATACAATAAACATGTATAAAATACTAACGTCATTGATAAAAAGCCAAGTACAAACATCTTTAAACATTAAAATAAAACGCCAGTACTTGTGTTCCAAGCAGCATGTCCTCTGACCGGTTCACCAAGCCGTGGTCAAGGTCACTTCTTCATCATTGTTCCAAACTCGACGTGCCATTGTTTCGAGATCATGTGGCAGAAAAAAGTTAGAGGGATATAGGTTGATTTGAGAGAGGGAGATAAATTTTGGGTAAAAAGATGTTGGTATGTTTATATAGAGGAAATGAAGAAAAACTTTTTTTTGTCTAATTTTTTTACGGCTATATACCCATCTTGTTTTTAGAATTTATCTCGGTAAAACAATTCTCCCAATCTAGCCACACTTCATGGTCGGTAATTTTTTGCTGGCCCAAGAACGTGGGGCGATGTTCTCATGAGGTCTTGGTGTAGCATGCGGCCCTCATGATTCATCTTGGTTCAATAAACCAACTTAAGATATTAGAAATATTTGGTTGCTTTTAAATTTGTTTGACTTACATATTTCCGTTTCAATAACTTTATTAATATATCTTTATCAATTAAACTATAAAAATAATACAGCCCAAAATATACTTAGCATAATATACATAAAGTATGGATAAAAGGTCAAACTAAAAATCGAGGAAGAACTATGGTCAAAGGAATGCAACCCATATTAACTATAACAAAACGTGCTTAAAGGGGCAACATATGATTGATCGTTACACCAGTGCCACGTTTAAAGTAACACTTGTTTAGTTAAACAAATTGCTCATAATAAGTATGTTAAAATATAGATGTTATATTAGATATTAAAATAGGGCTCTAATTCCTAGCCAGCTGAAACAACTATGACTTTTGGAATATAATGGATATTGTTAAAGGAGTCTTTTATTAGATGATAATATTTTTTTTAATGTAAATGCTTGCTTCTACTATATTGTATCAGTAATCCTAAATTAATATATATGTTCAGATTTGAACTTAAGATCTTAGAGGTAATGTCTCTACCAAGTGGGCTAACCTCATTAGAGGTGCAGATCCTATAGGGCTGTAGGGCGACCGACCCCCCGAACTTTTCGTTCAGTAGTGGAGAGTGTATAGTTTTCGTATAGAAATTTTTGGGTATATACGTTTTCGACCCCCGGTCTTATAGAAATTTTTTGGTATATAAGTTTTCGACCCCTGCTGTCGGAAATCTCAAGCTTCGCCACTGAGCCCCACATTGACGGTTACATGATTACATGATACCTTTATTTATTTTATTAATGGCAAAATAGATACTCACAAATATTCCTATACCTGCATCCATTGTTGCAAATAGTACTTGGTGAGTAGTCGGAAATGTTAAGTTATAAAAAATTTAGTTTTCGGAAATTAAATATATATTAAATAACATAAATTTAATTTATATAAAATACGTGAAAATGATACTTATTCTTTAATATGATAGGCATATAAATTATGTTCTATTTTTTTTAAGTCAAACTCGGCCAAATTGACCAACTAGATCCGATTCTGGTCAATGTTAACCATGTTTGATCGATTCCGAGTAATTAGGCAGAGTTGAAGAAAATCGTCTCAGTAGACTAACTTGTAGCAACCACTTGGGGAGTACTCAGCCTTAGAGACATTTTTTTTACAACCATGCCTGCATCTTGTAGAACTTGCAACTTTCGCCTGTTAGATAGATAGGATGTACCTTACCACTATACCGTGTCCCCTTGGGAGTACATGATAGCTAATGGTTGTTTTTATGTGTTCAAATAACATCGATTCGATGGGAAAAAGAATATATATCCACCCAATGTGTCACATGATAACATAAATTGAAAACTGAACTTAAAGAAATTGATTTTGTGTTGCTTGTATCATGTAGATGAAATGAAAGGGAACATAGACTTATAAAATACATATTTGGCTGACCCAAACAGTTTGTAGTTTCAAGTGGGGGACAAGATCCATCCATAAAAGTCATGAAAATTGAAGCTTTAAAGCTGGAGGATTGTTTGCTGTATCCATGTGACATCCAAATTCCATCTCTTAATTTTGTTTCCACAAAATAATGCATGCAATGTTGTTTATTTTATTATCCCCCACCTCTTATCTGCTATTAATTTAAAGGTACTTAATAATAGGCATATGGTCAAGTGTGATTGCCAAAACTAACATATCATATTCCATCTTAATTGAATTCTTCACTTCAAATTCAAACACTACTTTACATTTATAAAAAGTTTCTTCGTTTGGTCTTGGGGGACAATGTTTTTTATCTTATTTTTCTGAACCATGATTTACAGAGTAAAACCAAAACCCTAAACATTTAGAAACTTCCAGCTTGGTTTTGGGGACTACATATTTGCTTATATATATGATTGTACCCAAATACCTAGTAACTGTTTTTAACCACTAAAATGATATATTAATATCAAAGTTGTGGAGATTATTGAGAAACTTATAAGTACAACGAAAGGAACCCAACAAAATGAAAACAAATTAATCCTCATAAGTCATGACAAGCAAATTATGGGCTGTGGATCCAAGAGTTGAACTTCAATGGTCAAAACTAAAAGTCCAACACAGGGACCTTTTTTAATAGCACTATTGTAAATCCAGTTTAGCGAAATCACCAGAACCTTGAGAGATAGACGCGGCATAGACTTGATGCAATTATTAAAATGTTACCCAATAAGTTATCAAGTATATATGTTAATGGATCGATCATCGATGGATAATAAACTAAAAAAGAAGGAAACCAAAGTAGAGAGTGTTAGACAATAGTTTAGAATCATTGTAATATTAACTTTGATGATAGGATAAATTAATTTGTTTTGTTTTGTACAAAGGAGAATTTAATACAATCAATGCAAGGAGACTTTTGAGAATCTATAGCAAAGATAATATAAGATATTCATAATTTCATACATGTGTTTGTGTGTTTGTTTAAATTGTGTTCAAATCAATCCCAAGCAGACCCTCTTTTAACTTTTTTTACCTCTTACATGCACCCGAGACATGAGATGTTGAACTCTCACACACAGCTTCATCCTCTTCTCTCCTATGGAAGCTCCGGTGGCAGCCACAGGCGGCACACATGACGGCAGCCGTTGTACCTTCTTGTCCACCTGCCATGAACTCCCTGCAGCCGTCTACAGCGTACCCTCCGATATTAGCCGCATGATTCTTCTGGCACTCTCCATAACGAACCCGCTCAATCATCGATACCCTTGATGTTCTAGAACTACTCTTTTTAACCACTACTTGGCGTTTCTTCATTTTCCACTCTTTCTCTCTCTAAAAGATTATAAGGGTAAGGGAGAGAAATAGAGAGAGAGAGAGAGACAGAGAGAAAGAGAGAGAGAGAGAGAGAGAATTGTGAAGCGTGTAGCTATAGAACAAACCCTAAAGCTTGAATTCATGGCATTATATTGATGAAATGAGTTTACCGGCCACTTGGGGAAAAAAGAATTATAGCTTGAAGGGGCATTATTGAGCTACATGTCATGTCTTCAGAATTATTTTGGTTTCTGTGGTTATTTAATTAGGGCAAAGAGTGATCTCGGGCCATCTAGGTTACTTTTGAGTGGCCATTCAATTATGGACACGGTACCCGATACCAAAATCTGGGTAATGTGTTAGCCAATCAGCCACTTACTAATGACAACATGCTTGATGGATGTTATGGTACCAAAAATTTGACCCAAAGTGATTAGACATGGTCACATGGCATTGTAATCGCACTTAAAAGGTCGAATGGTTTCCCTTGATTAATTTTTTTTACGTGTTAACACCGTAGGAGTGTTACAGTTTGAAAAAGGGTGCGTGAAGTATTAACAGTCATGTTACAACTATCAGAAAAGTGACATGGTGTAAAAAAGAGAAGTGAGATAGGTTGTAAAGGGTGGTGTGATGTGACATGTGACATATATTTTTTGTATTTATTTTATATTTAAAATTAAAACAATATTAATAAAAACTAAAAAAAACATTAATAGTAATTAAAGAAATGAAATTAATTAAGAAAAAAAACTTTACATAATTAAAAAAACATTACATAATTAAAAAACGTAACTAATAAAAAAAACCCGAGATAAACTTAAAAAAAATTACATAATTTAAAAAAAAACGAAAACTCATAAATAAAAAAATGAAACTAAGTACGATATTTTGCCATGATTTCTTTTTCGTTTTCCCGTACATTTCTCTTTCTTCGGGTCCAAAGTGATTGATTTTTATTGCGAGAAATTTTATATCCGTCTGTTTTTCTCTCGCCAAGTTCTTCTTTTTTTCAATTTACTTTTCGTTCAAGAAGCTCGAGAACCTTTTCTTTGTGGGCATTTCTTTCTTGTTTGGTGCTATGGAAAGAACGGTAGTGAGGATGCATTTTTCTTATAAAACTTGAGAGATTTAATAAATTTTTAAGTGGGGTAGAAGAGTATTTGATAAAAAAAATGATGGAATGGGTTAGGTTTTAAATAAGGTGAGTTATTTAATTTTTAGAATTTAAAAATCTGTTTTTAAATGTTGTTGGGGTCCAACACTACAACCATCCAAAGCGCCCCACCTAATTACCCGATTAACCTCCACGCTGGTGAAGATTGCCCTCCACACACCAGCTACCCTCCATGCCAAGGACGGGTCGGTGTGCCTGGCGTAGAGAGACTTCCATGCCTCCAAACACGCCAATTGTAACATCCGTAAAAAAAACCGGTTAACCAAACCCGCTTCGTTTATTAACCGAACATCCAGTTAAAATTTTCATTGCGTATTTAATGCTCAAATTAATTTTATACAATACATAATTAATAAACATTTTAGTATTTAAAAACTATAATTATTAAAGGTTAAAAATTTGTGTAAAAAAAATAATAACAAGCTGCCGGGTTTCGAACCCGGGTCAGCTAGTTCACCAAACAACCAACACACCACTCCGCCACACGCTTAGTTTGGAATAATACTGAAACAATTAATACTTAATATAAAACTCGAAACTCAAAACCAGCGCGCCCAAATCCGCAGACGCCGGAAATTACGCGAATCCACGACTGTTTCCTTTGACTCCGGAATCAAGCAAGTATAACTGATGACTAACGTCAGTTATAACCGAAAACTCAATCAATTTCATTCATGGACCATAATTTCCCGTTCGAAATCGAAAATCCAAACCGGTTGAAGAAGTTTTTACATACCCTGTGCGATCTTTCCTAGCTCGCTCACTTTTTATCCAATCTACACTCTCAACTCTCACACTCTGTTCAAAAGTTCTTGATCATCGGAGAACATCATACTCGCCGGAATTCTCTGCAAGTCGCCGGAAAACCGAACCCCTTTCATCTCTGTTGCCTTACTTTATAAACAGAACATCTAGAGCTCATACCGAAGTCACCCACACTCACCTCAAACTTTCTGGAGATCCTCTGCCGCAAGATACACGTCGCCGGAATACCTGCTGTCATCGGAATCTCGCCGGATGAAACAGGGGATCTCTGTTCGGTATATCTTACACCTAATCTCTCTCATTTTTATTAATCTCGTATGTGTTAATTACAATTTACTAAAGAAATTGATGAATGTATCGAAACAGTCGGGATTTGGTTTCTGGTAAAGTTTACGAAGAAGATGAAGTTTTGGATTACGTATAAGTATAATTAAAACAAGTTATAAACGGGTTAGACACACAGTCCAGCGGTGGACTGTGTGCAAACAATTAACACACGTCTCGAGTTCGATCCCTGACACAACCTCACACTCTGAAATTAAAATGTTCTTTTTAAACCGAACCGGATCAACTCGCTGTAAGATGTTAAGTATAATAAAAATCAGTATATTAACCAGGTTAGACACACAGTCCAGCGGTGGACTGTGTGCAACACTAAACCACAGGTCCCGGGTTCGAGACCTGTTGTGTGCACCGGTCCGATGTAATTAAATCCTTTATAAAAATGAATGATTTCTGATTAAATTAAATAGTGTATAAATATAATTAAAAACAAAATATTTCGGGTTAGACACGTAGCTCAGTTGGTAGAGCTGCGTGCACGCGTACGGGAGGTCTCGGGTTCGAGCCTCACCCAGCGCATACATACACACGTCCGAACCGGTCAACAGTCAAACGGTCAACTGTCAACGGTCAACTGGTCAACGGTCAACTAGTCAAAAAGTCAAAATTTTTATTTTCTTTTATTTATTTATTTTATTTAAAAATCAATTAAAAATACTTAAAAATAATATTTTTAAAGTTAGAAAATTTCCTTGAACTCACAAAAATAAACCGAACAATCCCATTAAGAACACTAATTAAAAATTCTAATCTCAAATAAGAGTTTATTTATTTATCGAACTATTATGTTATTAATTAGGTTAGTTCCTTTGCCGATTAAATCCGAATTCGTGCGCATTCATCATCAATCCTAAGAAACGCACCCACTGTGAGTGAATTCTTACAAATTTCCCTTTTTATTCATGTTTTGGGGTGTATCATGTGTCGCTTAAACTAATTCGCTATTCAAACTCGTGCTATACCATATTATGATCTAAACTTAGAATGTAAATATTGTTTGTTGTTATGTATTACATATTGTCAAGTTGTATGCAAATTATTTGTTAGGCCCATCAGTTCCTCGTGGGAGACGAGTTGAACAACGCGTGCCTTAAAACTCATTCATAGGCCCATCAGTTCGTAGACAACGCGTGCCTCAAAACTCATTCATTAGGCCCATCAGTTCCTCGTGGGAGACGAGTTGAACAACGCGTGCCTCAAAACAATCAATTGTTGTATGTGTGTGCAATATTTAATATTATGTGTATTGTGAATAAATTTACATCTACATTTACTCATATGTGGTTATGCACTTTATTTTATAATCAATACAATAAACACGTTTAAATGTTTTTCATAGGATTCACTCGCCAACTTTTTGTTGATCCAAAAACCATTTTTACACATGATACAGGTGGACAGGATGAAGCAAGGAACACATAGAAAAGTGCCTTAGAAGAAAAATAATGAAGTCTAGAAAGATGTATAGAACATGTTGTACTTGTATGATTCGATTGTATGATCTTCTTTAAAATTGTAATAATAAATATGAAACATCATAATAAATGTCATGAGCTTTGATGAAAACCCAATCATGCCCCGATCACCTTTTTCCGCTGCGGGTTGGGGTGTGACAGATTGGTATCAGAGCTTTTGACTATAGGGATATAGGATAGGTTATTAGACCCTTAGAGCCTATACTATAGTTGATTAGATTTTAATTGTTTATGTGGTTACATGCAAACTCATGATGTTTATTTCTTTCATATTTATTACATACACAAATGCATGCAAACACTTCCAATATTACATTTTGTGATACATAGTGAATTATACTTACAGTCAAACATACATAAATTACATACACATTCATCATACATATTTCAATGTTCACATATTCAAATCATCTTCATACTTCCGTTATTCAAGATTTTTGTCGCATTTGTCATTTTTCAAATCTCATCAAAGTGAGTTCTACGACGGCATGTAGTAACTGTAAGGGTACAAGTACCGGTAGTCGGAACGTCCTGTCTAGGTTGGCATTCGTATAAATCCAATATAACGGACCAGTTTGCCTACCCTTTGGGGACCAACGATGAGAGTACGAAGGACCTATTAGGCCAAAGCATGCCACACCAAACGTCGTTCGAACTAACCCCACTTTGAGGTGTCACCGTGTCCACACCTGGATACATTCCGAATATCATACGTTACATACTTATTTCTCGATTTTCTCCGGGTTTTAGTGTACGTAACCAGGCTAACACATGCGAACCATATGAAAAACCCGGTAATCATGGGGGCCCACATGATACGAAGGTGAAGTATGGCGACATGCAAGGCCCAATTACGAGCAAAGCCCAAGACATCCTATGGATGTAGTAGATTTATTATTTATTTTATGAATGTTCATTCCTAAATACGACACATGACCCCTAAAACGTCCAACTTACACTCTTGATATGTATTCCTCGTAGATGTCTTCTAATTCCGATCGTAGAAAGATGAGATCAGGAAAAGCCCGCGAGCGCATGGCTGCCCAAATCGCTCAACAAATGGCTGCCGTAATACCCAACATTGTAGTTCAAGTTCAACAAGCCCTTACCGCTAATCCCGTCAATCAAGAAGATCAAAATGTTGTCAACCCTCCCCCAAGTACCACTAAATGCACCTTCAAGCATTTCAAATCCTGCGACCCTTCAAAATACGAAGGGACTGAAGGTGTTACCGCTCTCCTCCATTGGTTTGAAGAAATGGAAAACACTTTTCTAAATTGCGATTGCCCCGATGATCGCAAAGTGCGATATGCTACTGGTCATTTACTTGGAATAGCACTTACATGGTGGAATACAGAGAAGGCCAAACGAGGTGTTGAAGATGCTATGACTTTGACTTGGGAAGAGTTGAAGAAAATCATGACAAGACGGTTTTGCCCAAGAAGCGAAATCAAGAAATTGGAGGATGAGTTCTATTCTTTGAAACAAAAGGAAGGCGACCACACCACATACAACAAGAGATTCCTCGAGTTAAATCAAATGGTTCCCAACTTGTTCACTCCTCTTTACCATTTGATCTAGCACTACATTCGGGGTCTTCCTTCAAAAATTCAAGACTCTGTAATAAGTACCACACCTGCAACTTTGGAAGCAGCAATGGAATTAGCTACAGAGCTCACCGAAAACCGCATACGTAATAAAGACTTCAAGGAGGAGAAGAAGAAGGATAAAACATCAACTGAAACCTCAAACTCCACCCAAACCGAATCCCCTTCTCAACCCCTTTCTAAGAGAAAACGAGATGGGCAACTTTTCGCTGTCACCCAACGCAATCAACCAGCCTCACAAGCCGTACCCCTCCAAGCTATCCCAATCACTCAAGTAGCACCCAACTCAACTTACCCAAATAAGAAACCTTACCTTGGACCTCACCCTCAATGTAACACCTGTTTATATCACCATCCATCTACCTTACCTTGTCGACTATGTGCGAATTGTGGACGCTATGGTCATTTGAGCAAGGCTTGCCGCACCTCTCAAAACCAAACCTCACCCCCTACTCAAAACATGATCTAAACATATCAACAACCCCAATACCCCATGTTTCCTTATGTTTGAGCTTGTTTTAATTGTGGAGACCCTACCCATTTTAGAAACACGTGCCCTCGATTGGTTAACATCATAAACGCCCAAGCTCAAGCAAACCCAGTTAACCAAGCAAATCAAGAAAACCTAACCACTAGGCCACCAGCAAGAGGAAGAGTTTTCAACATCAACGCCAATCCTGTTGAAGATAATGACGGCCCAAACGAACCACCCAACTAGTTTTCTTCACCAAAAATCAAGATTCAACTCCAACCGCTTAGTTTTTTTTTATGTTTTTCTTTATGTTATCTCAATTTTCACGTATCTCAATTATAAATTGGAAATTTATCCAAGAATCTTAATGCGAATTACTATTTCAGTTTTGTTTTATACTCATTGATTTAACCTTCATATCATCATACCTCACGACGTATCTCAGTCTCATCATTTAAAGAAGTTGGGTTGTGTCTCACTTCTACATAGACTAACCTCTCCATCATAACAAACGAGAGAGGTATTGTCATCATTCAAACATGTATACTATCAGAATTAAGACTCAAGCTTTGGTTGTTGTGTTTGTTTATGTTTTAGAGTCACATAGGACTAATCATAACTTACTGATAAAACCAATGAAAATTTGACAAAAATATGGTGGATACGCCGCTGGTACTTCCTATATATAAGTATTCTTGTCAAAGGATCAAAGGCATTGTCAGGCGGTTATGAGAAGTTCCATGTAGGATTGAGTAATGTCTTGGTTGAAGTTTGTTTTATACTCACTGATTTAGCATTCATATCATCATACATCTCAACGTATTTCAATCTCATCATTCAAAGAAGTTGGGCTGTGTCTCACTTCTACATAGACTAACCTCTTCATTATAACAAACGAGAGAGGTACTGTCATCATTCAAACATGTATACTATCAGAATTAAGACTCAAGCTTTGGTTGTTGTGTTTGTTTATGTACTAGAGTCACATCATAGAACTAATCATAACTTACTGATAAAACCAATGAAAATTTGACAAGAATATGGTGGATACGCCGCTGGTACTTCCTATATATAAGTGTTCTTGCCAAAGGATCAGAGGCATTGTCAGGCGGTTATGAGAAGTTCCATGTAGGTTTTAGTAGTAGAAGTTTTGTTTTATGATATAACCTTATCTTTCCAAACGTATCAAAACTCTTGCGCATGAAATCATACTTAGTGAATCAAATCTGTTTATCAATATTCTTTATCGTAGGCATCAAAAAGCGATTCCTGTAGCAGGGTACTCAACCCTTACAAGGAACGTTACCCGCCTCAAACAAAAAAAAATAAACTCTTACCCCCTTCTAAGTATGCAATTGTCAAATTAAAACACCATCCTTTCGAGTCAAACATGCCACTACTTAAATTTCGGGACGAAATTTCTAAAAGTAGGGGATACTGTAACATCCGTAAAAAAAACCGGGTTAACCAAACCCGCTTCGTTTATTAACCGAACATCCAGTTAAAATTTTCATTGCGTATTTAATGCTCAAATTAATTTTATATAATACATAATTAATAAACATTTTAGTATTTAAAAACTATAATTGTTAAAGGTTAAAAATTTGTGCAAAAAAAATAATAACAAGCTGCCGGGTTTCGAACCCGGGTCAGCTAGTTCACCAAACAACCAACACACCACTTGTCACACTCCGACCCGCAGCGGAATAAGAGCCGGGGCATAATTGGGTTATCACCAAAGCTCATGATATTTACTAATATGTTTCATATTTATTTAAGTCAAAATTACATCCTCAATATTCCAAACATGTTCATACAAATACAAAGAAAAATAATCAACTAAACAATCCAAGCTCTAAACCAGTTTATTCTTCTAAGCCAATCCTATGTGTTTCTTGCTGCAGCTAGATCACCTGTATCATGTGTAAAAATAGGGGGTTTTGGGTCAACATAAGTTGGCGAGTGAACCTTGTTAGATAAACATTTATTATTGATTTCTTGTTATCTTTATCACGGAAAAATTGTGCAATAGTCATATGTGAGCAAATGTAAATAATCATACAATAACAATAACAACCACAAACAATAACATACAATAACATATCAACTTGCATGAATATATAACATGAATGAAACTGTATATGTTGGCAACGTCACGTTCACGCTCATAATGTAATGGGGAACGGACGGCCTATGATGAATGTCTGTGCGATCAAGGCTCAATCAAGCGGAGCCGATCGTATGTTGGCCACGCCCGGTTCACGCTCATAATGTAATGGTGAACAACTCAACGCTCATAATGTAATGGGAAGCGGCGGTCTATGATAATGTATGTACTGAAAATGATAAATTAAATCTAAACAATAACCACACAAACAGTTGATACAAGTTGAATACACATTTGTTCATGGATATGATGTATGCACAATGATTTAAATATAATAAATGGTAAGACACATGATAACACCCCAAAACGTGATTAAAACGGGGAATTTGTAGAGATTCACTCACATTGGGTGCGTTCGGTTGAAGATGATGAAATGCGCACGAGTTTGGAGGATTGATCGACGAGACTTAACTAACCTAAATAATAACGGGAAGTATGGTAAATGAATGGATTTTATTAATAATTTTAATAAGATTTTTATATATATTTTTGTGAGTTTAAGGCTATTTTCTATCTTTAAAAACATTATTTTTAAGTATTTTTAATTGATTTTTAAATTAAATAAATAAATAAATATATAAAAAATGTTGACTTTTGCGTTGACCATTGACCGTTGACCGGGACTGTTGACCGTTTGACCGGTTTGCTAAAGTGTAAGTGTGCGCCGGTAAGGCTCGAACCCGAGACCTCCCGTACGCGTGCACGCAGCTCTACCAACTGAGCTACGTGTCTAACCCGAAATAATTCTGTTTTTAATTATATTTATATACTATTTTAGTTTATTCAAAATTCTTTTATTTTCAAAAAGGGTTTTAATCATCAAACCGGAGTGTGCAACAGGTCTCGAACCCCGGGACCTGTGGGTTAGTGTTGCACACAGTCCACCGCTGGACTGTGTGTCTAACCTGGTTAATATACCGATTTTTATTATACTTAACAACTTCAGTGAGTTAATCCGGTTCAGTTAGAAAAAGAAAACATCTTTATTTCAGAGCATACGTTTGTGTCAAGGATCGAACTCGCGGCGTGTGATATATGTGCGCACACAGTCCACCGCTGGACTGTGTGTCTAACCCGAGATAATATCCAATTTATATTAAACTTATAAACAAACTAACTTCATCTTCTTCTTTACTATATCACAGACTACGATTTCTCTACTGTTTCTTGTTTAATTCGATTGACAAACATTCAAATGACTAAAATGAAATGGCAGAGAAGATTTTGGAAGTAAACATACCGGAGAAACGATCTTTCTCAGAATTCCGGCGAAGTCGTCGGCTCTGTTTTTATGGATTTTGTCTGAGCGGACAAATTAACAATTTTGATTAGCTTGATGTGGAATTGAAATACTGAACAAGAGTTATCTGAATGTTTAAAGGTTTATACCGTTTCACAGCGAGTTCTAGAAATTCTCAGAGATTTTCCGGCGAATGATGATTATCCGATATCGTCGCCTGGAACCGATTCTGATTGAAGGGTTTGAGTTAGAAAAAGCTTAACAACTGATAGACGATGAAAGAATTTAGAAACTTACTGATTTGATGGAAGACACGGTTTTCCGGCGAAAGTCCGGCGAGTTCAAAAAAACTTATCCGACGAACTGAACGTAGAGAGAAAGTGAAATTGGAGGTTCTGCGGATGAGTTTGAGTCGCGAGAGGGTGCTATGGTTGGAGTAATTCAGGAAATGAAGATTTTCGGTTATTAAAACCGATCATCACATAAATTCAAGTCCATTCAAGACTGAATTGATTGAAAGTGTCGGTGTATCGGTTATTGTCAGAAAACCGCGATCACTCAAACGTTTTTGGACGTTTGGAAACCGGTTACGGTTTCAGATGGCGTAACCAGGTTGATTCGCGATTGAAGTTATGATTTAATTGATTCTTAGAACTAACAGAAAACATCAAGTGGCGGAGTGGTTATAAGTGTGCGTGTTAAGTCTTTAGACTCACCCGGCTGACCCGGGTTCGAATCCCGGCAGCCGGTTTTCTTTTTTATTTATTTCCTTTTCACTTTTTATTAATTATAGTTTTTAAATTCTAATTTGTTAATTAATTATGCATCGTTTAAAATTAAAATAAACATAAATACGCAACGAAAAATTTATAACTTGATATTCAATTACAAACGAAGCGGGTTTGGAAAACCCGTTTTTGACAAATGTTACACCACTCCACCACACGCTTAGTTTGGAATAATAATGAAACAATTAATACTTAATATAAAACTCGAAACTCAAAACCGGCGCGCCCAAATCCGCAGACGCCGGAAATTACGCGAATCCACGACTGTTTCCTTTGACTCCGGAATCAAGCAAGTATAACTGATGACTAACGTCAGTTATAACCGAAAACTCAATCAATTTCATTCATGGACCATAATTTCCGTTCGAAAACGAAAATCCAAACCGGTTGAAGAAGTTTTTACATACCCTGTGCGATCTTTCCTAGCTCGCTCACTTTTTATCCAATCTACACTCTCAACTCTCACACTCTGTTCAAAAGTTCTAGATCATCGGAGAACATTGTCACACCCCGTTCCGCAGCGGAATAAGAGTCGGGGCATAATTGGGTTATCACCAAAGCTCATGACATTTACTAATATGTTTCATATTTAATGAAGTCAAAGTTACATTTCAAAAATCCAAACATGTTCATTCAATACAAGGAATATAAGCCAAGCATAACAATCCCAACACTAAATCGTTTTATTCTTCTAGTCCAAGCCCTATGTGTTCCTAGCCGCAGCTGCTTCACCTGTATCATGTGTAAAATGGGGGTTTTTGGGTCAACATAAGTTGGCGAGTGAACCTTATTAGATAAACATTTATTAATAAATTAATTGTTAGTTTATCAATGAAAAATTGTGCATAATCATAGATGAGCAAATGTAAATAATCAAGTAATGGCAAATAGCAGTCACAACTATAACATACAATAACACATGGCAGCATACATGAACATACCAACATCATACTGTAAATAACATAAATGAAACTGTGCGATCAAGGCTCAATCAAACGGAGCCGATCGTATTGCATGTACTGAAAATGAAACTGTGCGATCAAGGCTCAATCAAACGGAGCCGATCGTATGTGGGCACGTCAGGTTCAACCGCATAATAAAATGGGGAACATGCTCAAAGCTCATAATGTAATGGGGAGCGGCGGCCTATGAAATTTGCATGTACTGAATAATAAATTGCATCCAATAATAACTACTTAACAGCATCAAACTAAATACACAAGTTCATGATATGATGTATGCACAATGGTTTAGATATAGTATATATATACAAAGACACATGATACACCCCAAAACGTGATTAAAACGGGGAATTTGTAAGATTCACTCACCTTGGGTGCGTTGGATTGGAGATGGTGATATGCGCACGATTTAGATGAGCGGAACAACGGGGTTACAAACCTAAATAATAATGGAAAATATACTAAATGAGTGGATTTTATTAAGGATTTTAATGAAATTTTTAGATATATTTTTGTGAGTTTATGGCTATTTTCTATCTTTAAAAATGTTATTTTTAAGTATTTTTAATTGATTTTTAAATTAAATTAAATAAATAAAAATAAAAAAAAAATTGTTTATTGACCGTTGACCGGTCGGTCAGCGTATTAGTTTGCGCCGGGTGAGGCTCGAACCGGCGACCTCCCGTGCACGCAGCTCTACCAACTGAGCTACGTGTCTAACCCGAAATAATCTTGTTTTTATTTATACTTATACACTTATTCAATTAATCCGAATTTCCTTTATTTACAAAAACATTTTAATTCAATCGGACCGGTGCTCGTGACGGGTTTCGAACGCGCGACGTGTGGTTCATGTTGCACACAGTCCACCGCTGGACTGTGTGTCTAACCTGGTTATTATCTCAGTTTTTATTATACTTAACAACTAACTGAGTTAACCCGGTTAGTTTTTGATCAAAAAGGCTTTTTATTAAAGAAGGAATGCGTATAGCAGGAATCGAACTCGGGACGTGCGTGTGTATTTTGCACACAGTCCACCGCTGGACTGTGTGTCTAACCCGTTTATAATTCCGTTTATAATTAACCTTATGTTATGTTGCGTCTTCATCTTCTTCGTTGATTTTGTACAGAAAAATTATTCCGACTGTTATGACCAATTCTCTGCATCTAACCCGTTTATAATTCCGTTTATAATTAACCTTATGTTACGCTTTACGAGTAATTTAAAAGTAAAGAATGGAGAGAGTTTGGGGAAAAAGATATACCGATTGAGGTTGTTCACAGATTTCCGGCGGAGGTTCGTCGGTACTGAAAGTGAACTCCGGCTGTTGAAACCAATTAACAGCTTGTTCGATTATTTAAGAAGTTGAGTCACTTAAACAAGGTTTAACAGAAGTTTGGGAGATCATACCCGTTCACGGTGTGTTTCCGGCAGTTTCAGGAGTTTTCCGGCGAAGGTAAGATTTTCGACAAACGTGGACTAGGATCGATTCTGGTGGTGGAGTTGTGTTAGAGACTGATTAATCATATGATTGAAACAGAAAGAGTCGGAGGAAATACCGTGTGAATGTGAGTCCCGGTTTTCCGGTGACTTGCAGAATTTTTCCGGCGGTCTGATCCAAGCTTCTCCGGTGGATTGTAAGGTTGCGGAAATGCAATTGGAAGCTTTGCGGAGTGTTTTGAGTTGCAGGAAGAGTCTATGATTGAAGTAGTTCGAGAACTGACAACTTTCGGTTATTAAACCGATCTACTTCCGAATTCAAGTTCCATTCATGGCAGCATTGATTGAAATCGTCCTTTTATCGGTTATACTCGCTGAATCGAGAGTATCCAAATCGATTTGGGTGATTGATAACCGGTTTCAGTTACAATGTGTAAAATCGATTGATTTACCTTAGTCCATAAAAATTATTTGTTTCCTAAACATGACAGAAAACAAACAAGTGGCGGAGTGGTCTTGGGAGTGAGTGTTAAGTTGTTGAAGTGTTTCTTGGCTGACCCGGGTTCGAGTCCCGGCAGCTTCATAATTTTTTTATTTATTTTATTTTAACTTTTTATCAAATATAATTTTTATAGTTTAGTTTATTTATTAATTATGTATCGTTTTAACTCAAATTAATCATAAATATTTAATGTAACTTTTATAACTTGGTACTTGATTACAAAACGGAGCGGGTTTTGAAGACCCGATTTTTACAAATGTTACAAACATCATACTCGCCGGAATTCTCTGCAAGTCGCCGGAAAACCGAACCCCTTTCATCTATGTTGCCTTACTTTATAAACAGAACATCTAGAGCTCATACCGAAGTCACCCACACTCACCTCAAACTTTCTGGAGATCCTCGGCCGCAAGATACACGTCGCCGGAATAACCTGCTGTCATCGGAATCTCGCCGGAGAAAACAGGGGATCTCTGTTCGGTATATCTTACACCTAATCTCTCTCATTTTTATTAATCTCATATGTAGTTAATTACAATTTACTAAAGAAATTGATGAATGTATCGAAACAGTCGGGATTTGGTTTCTGGGTAAAGTTTACGAAGAAGATGAAGTTTTGGATTACGTATAAGTATAATTAAAACAAGTTATATAAACGGGTTAGACACACAGTCCAGCGGTGGACTGTGTGCAAACAATTAACACACGTCTCGAGTTCGATCCCTGACACAACCTCACACTCTGAAATTAAAATGTTCTTTTTAAACCGAACCGGATCAACTCGCTGTAAGATGTTAAGTATAATAAAAATCAGTATATTAACCAGGTTAGACACACAGTCCAGTGGTGGACTGTGTGCAACACTAAACCACAGGTCCCGGTTTCGAGACCTGTTGTGTGCACCGGTCCGATGTAATTAAATACTTTTTAAAAATGAATGATTTCTGATTAAATTAAATAGTGTATAAATATAATTAAAAACAGAAATATTTCGGGTTAGACACGTAGCTCAGTTGGTAGAGCTGCGTGCACGCGTACGGGAGGTCTCGGGTTCGAGCCTCACCCAGCGCATACATACACACGTCCGAACCGGTCAACGGTCAACTGGTCAACGGTCAACTGGTCAAAAAGTCAAAAATTTTTATTTTCTTTAATTATTTATTTTATTTAAAAATCAATTAAAAATACTTAAAAATAATATTTTTAAAGTTAGAAAATTTCCTTGAACTCACAAAAATAAACCGAACAATCCCATTAAGAACACTAATTAAAAATCTAATCTCAAATAAGAGTTTATTTATTTATCGAACTATTATGTTATTAATTAGGTTAGTTCCTTTGCCGATTAAATCCGAATTCGTGCGCATTCATCATCAATCCAAGAAACGCACCCACTGTGAGTGAATTCTTACAAATTTCCTTTTTTATTCATGTTTTGGGGTGTATCATGTGTCGCTTAAACTAATTCGCTTATTCAAACTCGTGCTATACCATATTATGATCTAAACTTAGAATGTAAATATTGTTTGTTGTTATGTATTACATATTGTCAAGTTGTATGCAAATTATTTGTTAGGCCCATCAGTTCCTCGTGGGAGACGAGTTGAACAACGCGTGCCTTAAAACTCATTCATTAGGCCCATCAGTTCGTAGAACAACGCGTGCCTCAAAACTCATTCATTAGGCCCATCAGTTCCTCGTGGGAGACGAGTTGAACAACGCGTGCCTCAAAACAATCAATTGTTGTATGTGTGTGTAATATTTAATATTATGTGTATTGTGAATAAATTTACATCTACATTTACTCATATGTGGTTATGCACTTTATTTTATAATCAATACAATAAACACGTTTAAATGTTTTTCATAGGATTCACTCGCCAACTTTTTGTTGATCCAAAAACCATTTTTACACATGATACAGGTGGACAGGATGAAGCAAGGAACACATAGAAAAGTGCCTTAGAAGAAAAATAATGAAGTCTAGAAAGATGTATAGAACATGTTGTACTTGTATGATTCGATTGTATAATCTTCTTTAAAATTGTAATAATAAATATGAAACATCATAATAAATGTCATGAGCTTTGATGAAAACCCAATCATGCCCCGATCACCTTTTTCCGCTGCGGGTCGGGGTGTGACACCAATTCTGTGTAGTCTTAGAACAAACATTAATGGTGGATTTTATATTACCGATCCATATCTAAATACATATATATATATATATATATATATATATATATATATATATATATATATATATATATATATATATATAGTGGAGAGTTCAAATGAGAAAGAAAATTTTGTAAGAATAAAAAGAGTAACTTTTAAACCAATAGAAATTCTTCGTTTACTTCATTCAATGTGTGTATTTAATATTATGAAAAAAGGCATATAAGTAAATCTACAATTGTCATTAATTAACTAATTAATTAAACTTGTAACTCATTTTTTAATATACTTTTTCAAGATAAAATAATTTATGGTGAAGGACAATTTTCGACATGTATAGGATAAATTTTAGTACGTGTAGGATAAATTTTGAATTGTGTAGGGTAAATTTATATGTGTGTAGGGTAAATTCCGAGAAGTATAAGATATATGTAGGATAAATTTTGAAATGTGTAGGATATAATGTTTTTGTGTTATTAATGAGAGATAATATAATTAATGAGAGGAGTTATAAACTATTTAATATTTTACCATTATACTTTTTTCTTTTTCTTCTCACATAAAATTTCTTCTTAAATGAAAATCCCCCCCCCCCCCCACACACACACACATATATATATATATATACGGGTCGTTTAACGTTATACGGCCCGTATACATGAAAAACAAAAAAAACATTCCACTGTATACATCTCTATGCACAACATTCTATACGGGCCGTATAAGGGTATACGACCCGTATACACTAGGATGTAAAAATAAGGTATAAGGGATGTGAAGATAGAGGGACTTATTTTTAAGTGTTACAGATTATAGACACACAAAATAAGCAATACGTTGATTTTAAAAGTATATTTTATGAGGGTAGGGGTTTCCCTTAAAAAAAATTAAAAAGTAGATGTATTTGCATTAAGTTGTAATCATGATCCATTGTTTACAAATTAATTCACAGTTTATTTCTTAAATTAAATTGCATAATTGCAATTTGTTATCATCTTTTTAATGATCGGTTGTAGAGTTGCAAACGAATCGAATGTTCAGTGAATTTTTGTGAATCGTCCCATGTGAAATTTGTTTATTTAATAAATGAACAAGAACAAGAAGTTTTGATCGTTTAGTTTAATAAACAAACATAAACAAAGTTCGTATTTTTGTAAACGTTTGGTAATGTGTTCATTTATGTTCTTTAATCATTAGGGTCTTTATGGTCTTTTTACTTTATTTAAAGTTTTAAAATTCCAACTAATAAAATATATTTAAAATGTGTAGATAGTAATATTCTTTGCTAAGTGGTCTAGAGTTCTAGTATCATATTAAAGAATTTATAATTTAAAAGTACGATTATAGCGTGTTTGAGTTAATCGTTCTAAGAGAAAAATAACCAATAAAAGGTAAATACAAGAGAAAGATTAACTCGAAAATTCAAAAGATAATATAAAATAATAAAATGACAGAAGAACATTTTTATTCACCAAGCTATAGATCATTAAAAGGAAACTCCAATTCTCATTCTTTCCCCCCTTTTTACAGGAGCTATACATTGTTCACTCCTTAAAAAGGCTATTGAAAGTAGCATTATTACTCTTTATGCTACATATATAGTCACATTTAATTACTTTGCTATATACTACTGGGTATATATTAATTTACATTTCCTTTCACCTAATACTAGAAAAATAAAACTCAACTCCAAAACATGGAGTAAACACCTCAAAAACCAAGTGAGAGAGCTTTGAAAAATAAACAAAGATGTTAAAAGAAGTTATCACTTTCTTCTAAAGACCAATTCATAAGGTCTGCTTGAGTAGTAGCATCATCCAAAAGCCATTTTTCAAGAAAACTAAGAGGTGGCATTTGATCTGTCGTGTTTGGTTTACTTTCATCTTGGAACACACTTGTTTCAGCAGAAAAGGACTGAGAAGCATCTGAATGGCTGTAATTTGAGCAATAGTTTTTCTGGTGATTGTTGTGAATTAGATTATTATTGGATCCAAATTGAAGGGTGTAACCTTCACTTAAGGGACTTTGAAATTGCTGGTTGATCAACGGACTCTGAGTCTGAGTTGTTTGACATGTTTCAATACTTTCTGAGCTCGTTTGTGAACGTTTCTTGAACTACTCATCCAGTTTGGGAGCAATCGCGCAATGTTCTCAGCGCTAGAAGCGTAAGTAGCGGTACTTGGAGATGTGGGTAAATCAGGGAGATTGATAGATTTGTTGTCAATAGATAAGGCTTCACAAAGTGCTTGTTTGGCCATATGGATATCGGTTTGGAGCCTTCTTTCCCATTGACCTTTAGTCATGGTGGTTTCAGATGATGGCGATGAGTGACACCCTTTTGAATCGCTATGTCGTCGATGATGATGGTTTTCTTCATCTGAATTGCCTTGGAGCTTGTCCAGCTTTTTCTTGACATGGGTGTTCCAGTAATTCTTGACATCGTTATCTGTTCTTTGTGGAAGATACGAAGCTATTGCTGCCCATCTACCATAAAAATTAAAGATGAACAAAATCAGTCATTTGGGATCTAAAAGTTTGAAACTTTGATTTCACGGGAGAATTTGCACGAGGCTTCCACATGAGTGGGTCCGGGGGTGTACTATTGTACACATTTTTACCCCGACCTCCGGGTCATATGACAGCACCCTAGCACCCTTACCGTTACTCCCAACTTTTTCCAGAAAGTGTGATTTCATGAAAGAAATGTAAAACCCTACCTGTTGCCAAGAAGGGCTTGAAGATGGATGATCATTTTTTCCTCTTGCTCAGTGAAGTTACCGCGTTTGATACCGGGCCGAAGATAATTAGTCCAACGAAGTCTGCAACTCTTGCTGCATCTTAGCAAACCTAAATTCACAACACCATGGTAATTAACATCAACTTAACAATCAATAAAAGATGATAAATAACATACAAAAGGCTAAAAATTCAGGGAAAAACAAAGTTGCAGGATACAATAAATACACTAATTTAATGATCTAACCAACCCACCTCCAAATAAAAGATAAAAAAAAATCACAAAACTAGAATTAGCCAAAAGGAATTGAATTAAAACAAAACTGAAAGATGTAGAGATAATAATAGTAGGAAATAAGTATACCAGTATTAGTAGGAGCAGATCTCCAATTGCCAGGACCATTTTTTTGAATATAAGAGACTAAGATTATGTCTTCTTCTGGTGTCCATGGCCCTTTCTTCACACCTATCTTATCACAGCAAGGTGGTCTTCCCATAGTAATAGTTGGTTCAAAGATCAATCTTCTTTTCCAATTTTCACACTCACTATGTGTGTTTTTAGTTACTTATTAGTCAACTTTAGAGAAAAAATGGCAAGACAATAATCTTTGGGTCTAGCTTGTACACTATATATAGATATGAAGAGAGAGATAAGAGAGAGAGTAGAAGATAAAGAAGAGGTCGTGATGATTTGACACGCTGACCAAAGAAATGAGTGGAGAAAAGGCAAAGGAAATGACATCTCTCTCTCATGAAAACCTCAACAAAAGAGTCAAAGAAGACAGCAAGAAGCATTTACTCCGGTTTGCAAAAAAAAAGTCAGCTGTTGCTTCATGCAGATTGACACACACACAGAGAGAGAGATAAAGACCGAATAAAAAGATACTAGTATACAACTCATATAGGAATCTTAATTAAGCTAATATTTATTCATAATAACATCACAAAGTTTGTATGTAGTTAATCCGATTACCATCATTTGGTGCTTGAATTTTACTACTTTTGAGTAGAAAGCATGTTTTTCACTTCTAAATACCATCTAATTAATCAACATTTGCTTGCTGAATTGGAACTCCCATCATATTTATGAGGCTAGCTACTATTGTCACTAAACTACAAAGCCATATATAAATGAATAGAATGTGAGTTACTCGAAAATAAATCTATGAGGAAAGTATGTCTTTAAAGTGGAGATTATGAATTAAGTAATCGAAATCAAATTAACTTAATAACATGTGTCTATATAGAAAGGTCATAAATAGTTGAAATAAACCATGTTTATGTTCATTATAAATTTCCATACACCTAATTATATGTTTAAATCTTTTTTAACTATAAAAAATGTTGCAATATTGGATTTAAATAACTCAAACTTTCAGTTTTTGGTCAATGGCACTCTCAACTTACAAATTGTACCACGCCATTTCTAACTTTCAACGGATTTTTCTCTGGCACTCCAAGCTAACTCAACTATAACCTAGTTAGTTGACGTCATATATTACGTCACTAAACAAGTGCCACATCAGATACCACGTAATAAAAAAGTCACGTCAGATGTCACTTCACTAAACAAGTGCCACGTCAGCAAAAAAACTAATTATGTTAGAGTTCAGTTAGTTTGAGAGTACCATAGGAAAATAAGTTGAAAGTTAAGAGTGACGCGGTATAATTCGTCAGTTGAAAATGTTATCAGCCAAATGATGAAAGTTAGAGTTATTTAAATCCAATAACTCAAAAATGTTTAACAATCCAATTAAACAAGTTATACCACTTTAGCATTGACGGGTTCCAATAAAAACACCAAGTGTAATCATACGTTTTTAGTTTTTACCATACAACTCATATATCATTCTAAGACCATCTTCAAGAAGAGGGGGGTTGATGAATGTTCTTAGTTACCACTGATCATACTTGTCTCTTAACTTACTTACCATTGATTATAGTTGCAACAACTCGTAATTGTCATTGATCGTATTTAACACTAGTGGTTTTGCCATACATGGGTGAAGTTGTTGCTATTTATAGTTCCTACCGACGATTAGTTGTAACTCGCTACTAATATTGAGTTTTCACTTATGGTCATTAATATGCAACTTTTCATTAGCCATGCAAAATAAACATTTTCTATGTTGAGTAAGCAGCGTGACCTTAGCCAGAGGTTGTGCTCCTTGCACCCTGCCAAATGATATCTTTGGAACCCCTAATAAAGCAACCCCCCCCCCCCTCCTTGCGAACCATTAGGTTAATCTCAATGCACCCCAACTTATAACAATTTTGTTGTCATTTCTTTTCAAGTCTTAAGTTAATCCCAATTAACCAAAATACCTTGATGACATTAAATTCCCAACTTTTAAATAACCAAAACAAACCAACAAATAAATATGGTGATTTCTTATCTAGATTTCCTCTTTTAAATATTCTATTAGCATAATCAGATTTATTCGTTTAAGCAACCAAGTCAAATGATTTAGTCTGTGTGCGGGTCATAGTTGGGACATGATTCGTCACCTAGAAACATGAATGGAAGGCTACACCATCCCCTTGCTTGATCCACCATGGTTTGCATGGATTAAACCATGGCAACCATGGTCATCCTTTCCATTTTTCAAGAAATCATTTCCTTTTTCTTTAGGCAAAGATATATTAAAATAAATAAGGGGATAGTGGTTTTGGTCATAACCACACCCTTAGGGTGGTTTTGGATGATGGATTAGAGGTGGGTGACATGACACTGACATGAAAGGTCATGGTGATCATGAGAATCATGACCACACCCTATAACCTAATAACATTTATAAATGAAGCTGGTAACAAATCGAACCCTAGAATAAAGTCATAGATGATGACAAAATCGATTGATTGAAAGATGAAGATGATGAAAAATTGATGGAATCCTTTCCTCCATTGGCAACTACCAAATTGTTTGTCTCACACACCCGAATGAATATTTGGTATATACTGAGTGGCTAACCCTAGCATTCTATAAAGTTTAATAAAGGACTTAGATCGGATATTAATGAGTAAAAATAGATCAAACCTTAGAAAAATGAGACCCTAATTTTTTTATTTTTTATATTTGTAAAATCACAAAATTTAACCGTTGAAATATTCTTGACCAAAAATTTTGTCGGATTCTTCGATGACAGATGACCACAATGTCAAGTCTTATGTGATGTCGGCGCAGAACTATGATATTCTTGTGCAAAATAATTTTTCTTTAAAAATGTATCATGTGCCATGTTAGGGCATGATTTGGTGATTTCTTTCACCATTTAATAAAAAGTAAAAAAATATTTTATAAAACAGCTAAAACTTAAAAATTATTAAAGCTTAATACTTTTTTTTTTAAAATGCATGTGTCTTTACCAAGTAAGCTAGAAATATATTCAAGTGTATAGATGTTTGCTTAAACGTTACAAAATCGATCTAGGATTCATCGCTTTTAGTCGGATTTCGCTTTTAGTCGGATTTTAAGTATATGTAAAGATCACCTTATACAATTTTCTTTTCAAGTTGTTAAACAGTTCATCCAAACTTCTCTTTTATACATTGGTTAGGGATTTCATTATCAAGTACCACTAGTTAGTAGTCTTGCTAAGGACCACTAATATGCATTGTAACATGCTAGTCTTGTGATGCTTATAACATGGCTAAGTGTTTACAATCCTAAGTGTTGGCTTAAAACTCTATAGTTCCAATTCTATTGCGCTAGTGATAAGCAATTAGTTATTGTATATGATTGTTTGTTAAGTTCCCTGAATAACGTCTAGTGCAGGTGGATTCCGCTCAAGTGTAACATCATGGCATGGAGGGCAAACATGGTAGATTAGCTACGAGGGAGAATCTGCGTAAAATAAATATTCATAGTGAATCAACAACTTGCGTATTTGTGAAGAGGAAGTAGAGACGTGTGAGCATATGTTTACGGCTTGTCTTTTTGCGAATAGATTTTGGATGGCCCTAAGTGCTTGGTGCAACATTCCTTCACTATATTTTTTTACGGATGGCCCTAAGTGCTTGGTGCAACATTCCCCCGCTATATGTTTTTACATTTAGAGATCTCATGTTAGAGCACAGTTTTCTTAACTTAAGCTCAAAAGGAAAAAAGATCATCCACGGCCTCATTATGTTAACATGTTGGTGTATCTAGAAAGGTAGGAATGAGACGATTTTTTAAAGTAAAAGTTTCATCTCAAGACATTATGGGGGAAGTCAAATCGAAAAGCTGTGTGGTTGAAGAAGAGGTCTACGTTTAGATCCATGCGGTGGATGGGGTGGGATTGATGTAAATATCTATTGTACATGTTATAATTGTTTGATTCATTGCCTGTTTGGGTTGGGGGCGTGTCTTTTATTGGCCTCTTGTCTTTTTGGGTCGGAGGTGTTTGTTTTAATGAAGTTAAATAAAAAAAAAAGAAAGAAAAAAAGCTAGATAAGTAATGTTATCTGATGTTCCATGAATACATGCTAGCTAGATTAGTAATGTCATCTGATATTTTTATGTTAAGTTCCATGAATATATGCTAGCTAGATAAGTAATGGTATCTGATATTTTTATGAGTGTATACATTTATGGTTTCGCAACAAGTAATTTTGTCTCCGTGTATCCAACAACATTAATTGTAAACATTGTTGTGAAACTGGTTTCTAAACGAAAAGTAATACGTTTACAGATTCAGCAACTATCCACTAAGAGTGGAACAGAACGTTCGTGACCCTTGCCACAACGAGGTTAATTTTGTTTTGGGATGAAATCCCAAGCCTTGTAATGGGTGTGTAAAAGTATGCATGCTAATTCGTAGAATTATCCATTTTTTTTTTTTGCTAAATGCACCACTTTATGGTTATAACATATTGGGGTGTTGCAAAGTGAATTCTAGTTATCTTAGGGGAAACGATTTAATGAAACTTGATTTTTGGGTACATAAGCTACACACGATACCATTTGTATGTGCTATTACTAACCTTATCATCCAACTGATTTTGTGCTCCAAGTGTTTAAGCCTTGTGGTTGAAGTGTAATGCGCCTAACTTGTCCCGAAGGTTGCTTTGCCGAAGCTTGTATTTGTTTTATTTAAATGTCTTTTTGTTGTGTTTTCATGTAAAAACTTTGATATATTCACTTCGCATCACCAGTCGTCGCTATTGCAAGGCGTAGCTGATATTGGTGTCGCCATAATAGATCAATCCGTGCGCTGCAATAAACATTCACTCTTCGCCCTTGATGAATACATGATCAAAGGGTTAGTGTTCTTCCCAAACAAACACACACTTCATATACAAATCATCTTCTTTCTATACAGCAAAAACAAAACAGATGGGAGGGAAACTATACTTTTTTATTGCTTATGTATGTATAGGTATAATTGGTGTTTTTTAATGTAATCCGGATTAATCATGTTAGCCCGATTAAATTTTTTCACTCAATTACCAAACTGAATAATACCTTCGGGTTTCGGGTTTCATCTTAATTGGGTTCGGTTGTTAGGGTTCTATCTTAATGGTTTGGGTTAATCGGGCTGGGTTCGGGTAAAAAGAAACCTCTAGCCGGCATGCATGTCAGCCCACAAATATGCGAGTCATGTTTAGGTTTATATGTCTGATATTATTTGAGCTTTTGTAAAGAAGAAAATAATTCGTATCGGTTTCAAAGTGCGAGCTACACGAGTTACTTAAATACATGATTTCTATGTACCTTTACATGATTATGAATTTACTTCTTTTCTCGGTCTTGTTTCACATAAGGTTCATGAGAACAATCATGTTGGTGGGTTCAGTATAAGTTAATGTTTGTTATTCCTATTAAATGTTCTTACTATTTAAATTCAGTTATTGTTCTTATATGTTTATCAACGTATATTTAAATGCATTTATTGTTCTTTTTTATGATTCGATGTGATTGGTTCCATAAGTATTGTACTATATCATCATATAGGGCTGTAAACGAACCAAACGTTCGGCGAACAGTTTGTGCACTATTTAATGGGAAGTTTGTTTATGTTCGTTCGTTAATAAACAAACAAACAAGAACAAGAACAAGACATTTCGTTCGATTAACTAAACAAACGACGAACAAAAGTCTCGTTCGTTCGATTACGTTCGTGAACATTCGGTAATATGTTCGTTCGTTTATGTACATCCGTGTTCATTTGTTTATCTTCATTAGTTAAAATTCTATCATTTTCAATTTTCTTCTAGCTTTTATTTTCTCTAAACATTAATGAATTTCCCTCTTAACTTTTTTCTATCATAATCTTTGTTTCCCTCTTAATATTTCCCCATAATCTTTTTTCCCTCCTAACATTTTCCTCTGCTTTTTATTTCCCTACTACACCATTAACCCTTTACCAAAAAAATTGACAAGTCATTTATACAATGATGATATAAAGAATTTAGGAAAGTTGATCATTCAAGAATCATGACATTTTTTGGATAACAATGAACTTATGAATAGGATTATCATGTATTAATTTTGGATAATTATTCTAAATTAGTATAATTTAACTTATCATGTGGTGGATTATTATGAACTTAAATAATATAATTTAACTTATCGTGTGTAATGTTCATTTGTCTTTAGAACTTGTGTTTCATGAACTGTTAATAAACACCTAAATTTCCTTAACAAACGAACACAAACATAGAATCTTATTCGTTAACATGTTCGTGAACCGTTCGTTAGACCAAAAAACCTTAATAAACGAACACGAACAAAACCTTGTTCGTGTTTGTTTGATTCGTTTATAGCCCTATCATCACATGTTTATTCTAATTCATTTTTGAATTTGTTCTACATTTCTTTCTGCGTTCACGGTTTATTCTAATTCATTTTTAATTTGTTCTACATTTCTTTTTGCATTCACGTATATATGATAATTTGTTCCTAAGGGATGAGCTGGTGATTAAGTGGGATACTGTAATGTTGTACAAAAAGAACGTTAGAAGTTTAAATTTTGTACGGTGCAGATATTAGTGTATATATCAATCTAAAAATAGTTAGCTAAAAATAGTATATTTATCATTTGTCACATAGTTCCCTATTTTACTCATACTTAATTATATCTATTTAAATACATTTATAGTTCTTTTATGATTAGATCTATTTAAATACATTTATGTTCTTTTATGATTAGACTTTTTTAATAGCATTGTTTGCTCCTACTCTATTATATTAATAATTTTAAATTATTTATCTTTGTCAAGATTGAACCTGTGACCCCTTTTCTAAAAGGCATAAATCTATATCAAATGAGTTAACTCCAGACTTTTTTATGATTAGATGTGATTGGTTCTATAAGTGTTGCGGCGATGCAATATTCTCAAATCTATTTTGTTTTATTTTAATTCATTTTTGAATGTGTTCGACATTTCTTTTTGTACGTATTCACGTATATTTGATTATTTGTAATCGAGTTCCTAATTTTTCTCACGCTATTCTTCATACCTTTAATTGTATTGATCATTAGTGTCGTAAACCAGAACTATTTTGTTGTCAGGGTAACAAGAACAAGAAGAATTTCTCTAACTACAACCCAGAGTGTCAAACTTAGTATTATTTTTTTTTTCTATAAACACAATTTTATAGGAAAAAAAAAACAAAAAGACAACAAAACAAAAAATTAACTTAGTACCCGTGATCCAAGTACCCAATCAACTTCATAAAAGTAACCATTCTATAATCCAGCTATTATGATTCCCAAATACAGCGACTTTCGTTTTCATGACGGATACATAATATGAGAATCTATCATGTTTGAGAACAACAAGACACCATTTTATTCTCTACTGAATGCATTATAACATTTAAGTAGTTTGATAAATAATGTATGCATCGGTTTATATATGTATTCATAAGCATAAATGATTAACAAACAATGTATTCACTTGTGAGTAAATAATGATTTTTGCATTTATTAACAATTAATACACTAATAACTAAAGTGATACATGTTTTTTTCAATAATATTTAACAATTCTCGTGGAAGACATTAGCGGCCCTTTATGTAACATGGGTGCGGAATTGGTCGATCATATTTCACACCATGCAGTATTTCTATTGTTATTTGGCAGAAGATTGGTGGATGGTGCAAGACTTTTCGCATTCTCTTGCAGAGACATCCTTGAGGAGCATAACCGGTGTGGGGTGACTGGTCAGGCTAAGGAGGCGTATCACGGTATTGTTATTCTCACATGTTGAAGCATCCAGAGAAATAGGAACGGGTTGATTTTCTCAGGCAGACGCGTTAACATCGATGACATCTTCAGCGAGATTAGGTTTTAGGTTTTCTATGGTATAAAATAAGGTCGAAAATTTGGAATATCACATGGAGTCAGTGGTGTAAATTTGTTAATATGTAAGCTTGGTTTGGTTGCTCGGTTTCGAGTTGGTGTTCGTAATGAAATTTTCCTTTCAAAAAAAAAGAAAACGATTCTTCATTTTAACCCAGATAAATTGTAACGTTTGTAGTACTAATACCACTATCATCTCAAGAATTTCAGAGTATAGTGTTATGAATGGATCGCTCAACACACTTGCGTGTTTGGGATACATACATAACATTACTAGATTAAAATCTTATATGTTACATGAGCTAAATAAATATAATTTTCTATATTAAGTAATAAAAAATTATATTTTTAAAGAACCTGTGTATTGTGGATGAGCATTTGGTATCGGGTATAGGTACTGAACCGGTATCGGTACCGAATTCCCATACCAAATTATTTTTGTTACCAAATCGGTACCCACTTTTTGGCGTTTTTAGTATCGGTATTTTCAGTATCGGTACCAGTTCAGTAGAATAGCGGTATTTTACCGAATTTTGCCTTCAAATACCGGTACTGTACCGTACCGAACATTTTCGGTACCAATACTCATATTTTGTGAATTTCGGTACCGGTATATTCAGTACCAATACTTTCGGTATCGGTGTTAAACGGGTTGAATAAAACCGTGTATTACACATATTGAAGAAAATATAAATTAATCGGTTAACAGTAGAGTCGTCAAAACATATCTTTACAAATGAATGTTGATGTACTATTTACATATTATAACCTTTTACTTTGTTTTATTTATTTATCACTAGGTTAAACGCATGTATTACACGGGTTGATTCAATAAAGTATAAACTAAATAATTATTAATAAGCGGAAATAGTTGAAAAAAAAAAGATATATTAAATAAAAAAGAGAACATGAAAAGATTCTGATTGGATTATTAATAAGCGGAAATAGTTTGAAAAAGATATATTAAATAAAAAATAGAAAACGGAAAATTCTGATTGGATATTGTTAATTATCAGGAGAAAAAAGAGGAAATATTATAATTTAATATTCTTATTTATTACTTTTTAATATGAGAGAAAGACGATAAAATAATAATAACAAAGTACCAAATAGTAACATGTGTTAAAAATGATTTTCGTATAAAAGGTTTTTTATATACAGAGAGACAAAATATACATGTACTTCAAGGCTTTCAAGTTTTATTGAATAGAAAGATTACTAAACTATGTTAAACTAAGATATAATTTTTTTAAGTAAAAGAATAAAATTAAGCAAAGTAGGTGAAAGAAAAAAACGTTAAAAGAAATCAAACAAAGTCAATATGGAAAGGAAAATAGTAAAAGGGTCTTAACAGAAAAAATGAAAAGTGTGAAAGATAAATGTTTTATTCAGAACTAACAAAGTTATGTAAAAAACAAGTGCTAGAAACTACAAAATTATTATTATTAAAAGATATAATAATAATTACTATTATTATTATTATTATTATTATTATTTATGTTAAAAGATAAGAATAAAGATTAATCAGATCTATATATTAATTATTAAAATAATTAAAAAAAATCTAAGAAAATTTTTTAGATAAAGGATATGCCACATAGTATTAATTAAATCATTTATAAGAATTTAGGTGGTATTTGACTTAGCTTTTCAAAACTTTTTATAACTTTTTAGAAAACTTAAAAAGCCATAATGGAGTGACTTATTGACTTTTCTCCTCACATACACTTTCAAACCTAAACATTATTTAACTTTTCAAAAAATCAATAAGTTATAAGTCGGCTAAAATAAGCACTTCCAAACACCCCCTAGACATAGTAAGAGCAATGTAAAATAGAGTAAATCTTTTGTTTTTCTAATCTTAAAAATCAAAGAAAATGATAGATATGTAAAGTCATCACCCATCTTTTCTAAAACTTGAATAGAAAGTACCAACAAACTAGTTTGATTGTTCATTTATATAAATACTTATTACACAGGGGTAGATAAACAACAAAAAAAAAACATATGAAAAAAAATAGTTTGATGATTTTTATGCACATAACTTGTATATATAAAAAGCATAAAATCTGATAAATATGGACCGTTTTATAAAAAAGAACAAATGATTTAGATTAATCAGATCTATATATTAATTATTAAAATAATTAAAAAAAATCTAAGAAAAATTTTGAGATAAAGGGTATGCCACATAGTATTAATTAAAATCAGTTATAAGAATTTAGGTGGTATTTGACTTAGCTTTTCAAAACCTTTTATAACTTTTTAGAAAACTTAACAAGTCATAATGGAGTGACTTATTGGCTTTTCCCCTCACATACACTTTCAAACCTAAACATTATTTAACTTTTCAAAAAATCAATAAGTTATAAGTCGGCTAAAATAAGCACTTCCAAACACCCCCTAGACATAGTAAGAGCAATGTAAAATATAGTAAATCTTTTGTTTTTCTAATCTTAAAAATCAAAGAAAATGATAGATATGTAAAGTCATCACCCATCTTTTCTAAAACTTGAATAGAAAGTACAAACAAACTAGTTTGATTGTTCATTTATATAAATACTTATTACACATGGGTAGATAAACAACAAAAAAAAAACATATGAAAAAAAATAGTTTGATGATTTTTATGCACATAACTTGAATATATAAAAAGCATAAAATCTGATAAATATGGACCGTTTTATAAAAAAGAACAAATGATTTAGATTAATCAGATCTATATATTAATTATTAAAATAATTAAAAAATATCTAAGAAACATTTTGAGATAAAGGGTATGCCACATAGTATTAATTAAAATCATTTATAAGAATCTAGGTGGTATTTGACTTAGCTTTTCAAAACTTTTTATAACTTTTTAGAAAACTTAACAAGTCATAATGGAGTGACTTATTGACTTTTCCCCTCACATACACTTTCAAACCTAAACATTATTTAACTTTTCAAAAAATCAATAAGTTATAAGTCGGCTAAAATAAGCACTTCCAAACACCCCTAGACATAGTAAGAGCAATGTAAAATATAGTAAATCTTTTGTTTTTCTAATCTTAAAAAATCAAAGAAAATGATAGATATGTAAAGTCATCACCCACCTTTTCTAAAACTTGAATAGAAAGTACCAACAAACTAGTTTGATTGTTCATTTATATAAATACTTATTACACATGGGTAGATAAACAACAAAAAAAAACATATGAAAAAAAATAGTTTGATGATTTTTATGCACATAACTTGTATATATAAAAAGCATAAAATCTGATAAATATGGACCGTTTTATAAAAAAAAGAACAAATGATTTAGATTTTTCCATTTTGTTCTCATAATAATTATTCCATATATATTTATAAGAAGGTTGGTGGTCTAATAAGAGATGCAGAATTTTTAGAAGCATCAAAATATGAGAGGCCATCCATCCTAATCTCACAAAGAGTAAAAATAAAATTTGTCATTAAAAATATATTTATAAGAGGGTTTTAGACTAACAGTTATTTTCAGAAATAAGAACAAGATTCAGTTTTTCAATACTAAAAAATTTTAACTTATTAAATGGTTGATATATAATGTTTATTCAACTTTTTTAAAGTTCAAAACAAAATATTAACAAATTCCATTTGTTTAGAGAACCTATGTATAGTTATGTATAGTATGTGTAGTTTAACATTTAATTTTTCTTAAAACGTAAAGCAAACTAGTTTAATGGTTTATACCTATATATATATATATAAGATTATGATCATTTGTGAAAAACTTATTGATAGTGAACCGAGTGAACCAATCTTGGCCTTTGATCATTTTTTAGATTAAAAGGGTAAGATTGACTTTTAATTAAAATGCCTTAATTTTCTCATCTCTTAACTCTCTCTCTCATTTTTAATTATTTCTCTATTATTTTAATTATAAGATGATTAAAGGGCTAATGTTTATTTTTAAATAAACTCTTATGTTCTTTTTAAAATTAAATATTAAACCTAATTAAATTATGTTTTTTTACATATGAGCATACATGTCAGTATATACAAGACTTATACACTTGTGTATAATTATATCTTGTTCTCATAGGTCGGTATAAACCAGTGTATACACATGTGTATCATTCAAGTACATATGTGTATAAACTAACAGTTGTGTATCTTGTATAAATTGATAGTTAACGAGACTGTACACGTGTGTACAAACTAACATCTGTGTATCTTGTATAAACTAATAATATCGAGACTGTACACATGTGTATACATTAACAACTGTGTATCTAGTATATACGGAAACTAGCAAGATTTTAGGAATTTTGATTATATTGTTTAATAAATGCAATTTACAAAAGACGCAAATACCCTTCTGTCATTAATTTAAAGGGAAGCTACAACATTATAATTACAATCTTGCCATTGTTTAAAAATCTCTAGATGATATAATCCAATGGCTCAGATTAGTTCACACAGTTCACTCTCAACCTAGTGTTCACTCTAGAACACTACCCTACATATATATATATATAGAGAGAGAGAGAGAGAGATAGAAAGGCCAGTTAACGTACAAGGGTGGTTATAATGCGTTGCGTACATGAGTATCTTAGTCACACGATTGAAACAATCTACTCCTTAATCTGGCGTGGTGGCACGATCGTAAACATCAAACAATTCAATTCAAAGTTAAAGAGCAAAGGACATAATTTTCATTTGCAGTCCAGACATCTATAAACTGATTATGATTTGGGAGTGAAATTTAAGCCCTAAATCTCGATTAATTGCTGCGGATTCCAAACACATGGATCTGATCATGGTGAAAACTAAACATGGAGGTAATCTTTTTGCTTACAATGCGTATCTTTTTTGTTTTGAGTTCGAATTATAATAATCCAAAATTGAACATTCTTCTTAACTGAATATCAGTTGAACGGGAAAGACGCAGCAAGGGAAACAACGACAGACTATAAGCAAAGAAGATGAAACCAGGTTAAAAAATCACTTCAAGTGTTAGGGTTTTTATAACGTGCGTATGTATTCCTATAACATGTGTCTGTTGTTAGTATAAATTGCCTTCCTAGTTAGGGTTTTGATAAGGTGCGTCTATGTTTTGATAACATGCTTCTATGTTTTGCCTTATAAATGACATGGAGACAGATAAGCACTATAGGCCAATATACATTTACTGATGAGGAATGGCTCAAAATTTTGGTTCAAATTTTGAAGATATCATGAAAAAGTATGAAGTCAGGAAACTACTGGAACCTTATGATTATTCCAATGCTTTAAGGGAACCATTTCTTATGAATGTGCTTCAATTTAAGAACCGACAGTGTCAAGCTACTTGACAACTCAGTTGTCAAACAGGATTTTGGTGAAAGGAATAAAGGACTTCCAAGAAACACTTGTAAGCACAACCACTTATAAACATTTTTAATAATCACGTACGTTATATGAAAAATACACACATGTTAATGTAATATGTATATTTTATAATGTCAAAATGATGCACGTTGGCTGTATAAATCAAGCATGTTATAAAATTAGGCATGTTATATAACATTATTATGGTGCACGCTATAGGTATATAATCACGCATGTTTTTTATATGATTGTACTTGATGAATAAAAAATATTGAGAGGGGAAGAATATAGAGTGAGTTGTGTAAACATTTTAGAATGAGTTGTGGTTTTAATGGATACTTATAAGGTTTAAAAATAGAAAAAAATAGCTATTTTTAGCTCAACCGTTGTTCAATGGAAAAAAAAATTTAATGGCTCCACATTTGACTGTTGGCGCTCGTGCGGATCTTGGTGAAGCCTCCTATAACGCCTTGGAATCGGTGTACGTTGGGGGGCACTATAAGGGTGAGGTGACAAGGGGCGTGAGCTCACACTAGGTAGACTAATTGTCTTTTTAGCCGAACCATATAGATAGAGAGAGAGACATGTTGCGTATAAGCAAACGGTCCGTTTTAATTCATACCATTATATCTTTTAAACGCTTATAGTCAATTCCTAATAATTCATATAAATAGTAAGAAGCTACATATATACTAGCTATCATTCTCCTCAAGTCCTCAGGGCCTCATCTAGTCAACCATTATGTCTTTGATTTTGTACCTCAACTTCAATTTTTTTATCGTTAAGTTGGCGTTATCTTGTCAAACATTCATTTCAACTTTTGATTTCATTGGGGCTTTTTTATGTAAGACGTGTGTCCATACATGTCCATTTAGAGATGTATGTATAAGTGTATAAACTTGTTTTTATATCACTACTATCTTTGGAAGTCAGTATACCTAGCTAGAAAAGACTTGTCACACTCAAAACATGTTGACAACTAGACTTTATCAGCTTAAAACAAAACAACAAAACTATTGATATAACTGAACTATACATCAATACCACTACTGAAGAAACTTCAAAATAAGAAAGAACTATTTTTTTTATATTGATTACAAACTTAACTTGTGTGAAAATATTACATCCAAAGGTATGTATGATATTTACAACAAAAACTTAATAACATATATATATATGTTAAAATCAGAGTTTCAGGGTGGATTACCGAACAAGACTATTCTTTCATAATTGTGTGTTGTTTAGATTACAAATGCAGGGCTGCTTAAATGGTTTACAAGAGAAACGTAAAAAAGGAAAACATTGCATAAGGATCGCATAAGGGGAGGCTGGTCCGGCTGTTGATCGGCTGTTGATTAGCTGGGATTAGGCGGTTGATTTGGTGTCAATTTGCAGCTGTCAACACCTTATTTTAGTTAAGGATTTCCTCCGAGGTTTGACTTCTCTGACTTCTCTTTCTAACACTCCCCCTCAAGTTGAGTAGTGGGGTTTCCAATACACAACTTGTCTAAGCATTCGCCTAAGACTCTCCCATTGACAGCCTTTGTTAGTATGTCTGCTAATTGATCTTTTGATCGAACAAACGGTAGTTCAATTGTACCATCTTCCAATTTTTCTTTGATGAAGTTCCTATCAACTTCTACGTGTTTAGTTCGATCATGTTGTACTGGATTTTCTGAAATCTGAATTGCAGCTTTATTATCACACATAATCTTACTCGTTTCTCTTGAAGGAAAGCCAATCTCAGCTAAGAGTCTTCGCATCCACATGGCTTCTGTTAGACCTCGAGCTATACCTCTAAATTCAGCCTCTGCACTTGAGAGAGCAACCACCTTTTGTTTTTTACTTCTCCAAGTGACAAGATTCCCACCAACTAGAGCGAAGTAGCCTGCTGTTGACCTCCGACTTCCCTTATCTCCTGCCCAGTCTGCATCAGTATAGATTTGAACATTTAGGTGTCCATGTGATTGAAACAGGACTCCATGACCCATTGTTCCTTTGAGATATCTAATAATTCTCCAAACTGCTTCCATATGGACTCTTGAGGTTGGTGCATGAACTGACTTACCACCCCTACAGCATATGCAATGTCTGGGCGAGTATGTGAGAGGTATATTAGTTTTCCCACCAGCCGTTGATATCTTTCTTTATTTGCTAACTTTGCTCCTTCCTCCATATAGAGCTTTTGGTTTACACTCATAGGAGTGTCTGCTGGTTTGCAATCTATCATTCCAATCTCTGCCAACAAGTCTAAGACATACTTCTTCTGACTAATGAAAATTCCTTGTTTTGACCTTAGTACTTCAATTCCGAGGAAATACTTCAGCCTGCCCAAATCTTTCATTTCAAATTCAGCAAACAAGTTTTCTTTTAGTTTTCCCATTTCTTCTTTATCGTTCCCTGTAATGATCATATCATCTACATAGATAATTAGGCAGGTTACGAATTTTCCTCTTTTTTTGAGAAACAAAGTATGATCAGCATTACTTTGTTTATATCCAAATTTTTTCATAGCTACGGTAAATCTGCTAAACCAAGCCCGGGGAGATTGCTTCAAACCATACAGAGATTTCTTCAGACGGCAAACTTCTCCGGATTTGAAATCTTTTGTGAATCCTGGAGGAGCATCCATAAATACCTCTTCATCTAGATCCCCGTGTAGAAATGCATTTTTTACATCAAACTGTTGAAGTGGCCACCCTTCATTTGCGGCTATCAAAAAAAGAACCCTAATTGTGTTCATTTTTGCAACTGGGGAGAACGTTTCAGCGTAATCAATCCCATGTGTCTGGGTATACCCTTTTGCTACCAGTCGGGCTTTATATCTCTCAATTGTACCGTCTGGTTTATATTTAACCGTATAGACCCAACGACACCCCACGGATTTATTTCCCAACGGAAGAGTACACTTTTCCCAAGTATTGTTCTTGATTAAGGCTTCCATTTCTGTTTTCATTGCTTCCTTTCAATGTTTAGACTTTAAAGCTTGATCCACATTTGTAGGAGTTTCTTCAGAATAAACAGATGAGATAAACGCTTTGGCTTCCTTAGTGAGATTTCCATTAGCTACATTAGCTATAGGATAACTAGACCTTCTTGGCTCTTTTCCAGGAGAATACCGTTTCGGAGGAACCCCTCTGTTTGTTCTAGGGGATAACACATATCTTGATGGTGATTCTTCTTGTATGGATTCATCTGCCTGTAAATTCTCATCTTGTTCTGTGGCAGTTGCATGGTTAGAAGTATTGGTATCTTCGGAGTCATTAGAAACTCCAAAAGTATCACCAGACTGAATAGGGTGAGTATTACTTACCTCGGATACCAGGTTAGGAGGAACATTAGGGCCTTCAGTGGCACTGAAATTGAACTCTGGTGACTCTGTAGTTGGTACATAGGGAACATATTTCAACCAACTTAGTGTGTCTAAACATTCCTTCTCCCCCTGACCACTGAGTTGGGAATAGTAATACTCGGTTTCAAGAAAGTCACAGTTTATTGTGGTGAACATATGACGTGTCTTTGGGTTATAACATCTGTATCCTTTTTGATTCATTCCATACCCAACAAAGACACATTTTTCAGCACAAGGGTCAAGTTTGGTTCGATCTGATTTAGGTATGTGAACAAAAGCGGTACATCCAAAGATTCGTGGTTGAAGAGTAAGGACTGAGGGTAGTTTGAAAATTTTTGAAAGGGTGTGTAATGGAGTGTTAAGTTTGAGGATTTTCGTTGGGAGTCGGTTGAGAAGATAGGTAGCGGTAGCAAGGGCTTCAGGCCAAAAATGTTTCGGGACCTGGGATTCAATTAGGAGGGCTCGTGTCATTTCCAGCAAAATGCGATTTTTCCTTTCAGCGACACCGTTTTGTTCTGGGGTGTTTGGGCATGTGGTTTGGTGGATTATTCCCTTGTTTTGAAAAAACAATTTAAAGGAGGTATTAACAAACTCACCGCCATTATCGGATCGGAAAATTTGGATGTTTGTTTGAAATTGGGTTTGGATCATGGCGTAAAACATAGTGAATTTTTCAAAGACTTCGGATTTGTTTTTCAAAAAATAAACCCAGGTCATTCGGGTACAATCATCAACGAACATCACAAAGTAGCGAAGGTTTTGCCCCCCAAGAACGGGGGCAGGACCCCATACATCAGAATGGATTAATGAAAATGGCAAAGCAACCTTAGTATTATTGGGTTTAAAAGTTTTCCTGTGGCTCTTTGCTAAAACGCATGTTTCACAATGTGACAAAGAATTAACTGGAAATAGTTTTGGAAATAAAATATGTAAATAACTTGTAGAGGGATGACCTAATCTTCGGTGCCATAGCCATGCTTCTCGTTCCGATGTACCATGAGTTAACATCACAGCACCATTTTGAGTTACTTCGTCCACATAATATAACCCTTGACTTTCAGTGCCACGCCCAATGATCGCTCCCGTCCTGATATCCTGTAAAATACAAAACGTAGGGTACATTAGGACAATACAGTTGAGTTCTTTAGTGACGTGGCTAATGGAAAGCAGTTTATGTGACAACGAGGGAACATAAAGACAATTAGAGATTTTTATTGTGGGTGAAATCTCAATAGTCTCTCCCGATTTTACATCCATTATCCCTCCGTTCGCCGTTTGAATATGTGTTTTTTCTGGTTTAGTTGTTGAAATAATATCCGATGACTCATAAGTCATTGTGTCGGTTGCGCCACAATCGAATATCCATCGTTTTTGTTTTTCATGATATTCTTGGGCCATATTAGCATTCCCACTATTTCCAGGGACCAAATGTGACATATTCAATTTTGGGTTATAAACCCACGGTTTGGAGTTATCCGCCCCAAACCTATTACCTTCTCCTTCATCCTCTCCTCCATTACCTAACCCTCCGTCTCCTTCGCCTGTTGCGTCGGCCATTCCGCCGAAACCAACCCTACTCCGGCTTCCATCTCCTGGAGCCTCTCGGTTGCCGGTGCTGGGTGATTTTCCTTTCTCGTGAGCAGTAGCCTTTGTGCCCTTCTTATGACTGTCAGACCACCAATCGGGATATCCGACGAGTCTGAAACATTGTTCCTTGGTATGCTTAGTCATGCCACAATGGTCACATTTGAGATGAGTTTTGTCATCTCTGCTTACAGATCCAGTTCTTCTTCCGTCAAACCGTTGGAGCCCTTTCGATGCAAGTCCTGCCCCTTCTATTTCTGTGGCTATTAGACCTGCTGCGATGCCCTGTGCGTCATTGAGAGGTGTTCCGAGAATGTTTTGGTGAGCGGCCTCCTTGCGAACAGTGGCATATGCGGCTTCTGCAGTCGGAAGTGGTTCCGACCGGAGTATTTCCCTCTTTATAGGGTCATACTTCCGGTCAAGGGCATTTAAGAACTAGAAGAGTTTTTGCTCAGTTCGGATTTTGGAGTATGTTTGAATATCCGTTGAACAAGTCATCGGATTCGGATCAATTTGGTCGATTTCTCCCCATACGCCTTGGAGGGTGATCCACAATTCTTCGAGAGAAGTATTGTTCTGTTTGATATCATTCGCTTTGACATGGAGATTAAAGGTTTGGAGCTTGTCCCGTCCACTGCTATATGTGACTACCAAGGCATCCCACAACGATTTCGCTGTGGGAAACTCGGTGAGGTTACCAGCAAGAACAGGTTCAATATTCTGAATTAACCATGAAAAAACAATTAGGTCATCTTGCTCCCACTGTTCGTAGGTTTCATGATTTTAGTCTGGGGGATTTGTGGTTAAATGTTGCAGCAGGGTTTTTGATTTTCCGCCTATGGCGACTCGAATCATTCGGGTCCATAGGGGATAATTCTGGCCGTTTAGTTACAGATTTATCTGTAAATTATCGGACATTTTGGGGCTTTTTGACTGGGAATTTTTGAGAAGGTTGGCTAGTTGTAAGGTGAGATCACTACTCGAGTTACCGTCTCCGGACATGGTGACTCGGTTGTGGCTCGGTTGTGTTTTGGGTAGATGATGAGCAAACTAAATAACCCGCTCTGATACCATGTTAAAATCAGAGTTTCAGAGTGGATTACCGAACAAGACTATTCTTTCATAATTGTGTGTTGTTTAGATTACAAATGCAGGGCTACTTAAATGGTTTACAAGAGAAACGTAAAAAAGGAAAACATTGCATAAGGATCGCATAAGGGGAGGCTGGTCCGGCTGTTGATCGGCTGTTGATTAGCTGGGATTAGGCGGTTGATTTGCTGTCAATTTGCAGCTGTCAACACCTTATTTTAGTTAAGGATTTCCTCCGATGTTTGACTTCTCTGACTTCTCTTTCTAACAATATATATATATATATAAAAGTAAAACTTGAAACTTAAAGCGTAAATCGACTAAGAAGATGTAATATATACGATAAGACCAAAAAACGAATTAAACTTTATATTTTCTACCGAGTGCATAGTGTCAATTGGCCAATTGTCGAAAGTGTTGTGGTAATTGGGAATTGCAAAATGATGGAATATGCCTGGTTGGAAAATTCAGTGAAAAAGTGTTTTTTTCCTATAGGGCCAGTATGGATTGGTGATACCCGATTAAGTTTGTGTTTACTAAAAGAAATATTTATATCAATTCTACGATTGGCGACGCATGCGGGGAGGCGCTAGAATCTACTGATTATATATATCTCATGCAAGATAGCGGAGAGCACCTCGAGAGGCTGGTAAAAGAGAAGTGTCACATGGAGATATCGAGAAGCCTGATTGAAGATCGTCAACAGTTCAAAGAGAATACAATAGGGAGCAAAACATATAAAAAGTTAGGGCTGAAAATTAGTCTAACTACCCATTGGATGCTATCGAAGGCAAGGAATAAAAGAGCTTTCAGCAACATATCAAGGAGCCAGAGAAAATCTACGAGGAAATAAAAGCATGTTTCTTTGTTTGAATTAAAAATATGGAGAAGTTTAACTTGTTGGACTGTAATGAATGATGTATCTTTAAAATTGATTTATAATCAATAATCTCTCAACCCCCCCCCCCCCCCCCCCCACACACACACAAACACACCTTGCTAGGATGGTGGTTATTTGAAGGTAAAATACCGGTATCGTACCAATCCCGAAACGCCAAATAGTAGGTACCAAATTGAACCGAAATGCGCATCCCTAGTATGCGGAGGCAAAAGTCTAGAGGTGTATATATTTAGGAGTGTCGCCGTTACGAAAAAACAGGGATTTTAGATTTTGTTAAAATATAGTGTCTTTTATTTTTTTATATCTTGGAAATTGTGTCATCACAATTTAACTATTTAAGTAAGGATATTAGACTCTGTTGTAAAAACAATAAAAATCGTACCCCGTAAATCTCACAAATAGCAAAAATATTTGTAGGATCTATGAAGGGTGGGATACAGACAAACCTTACCCTCATCCCTGAGGATAGAAATGTTCTTTCTAGAGAGATTCTCAGCTTGAAATAGACAATCAAGAAACAAACAAAACTAAATCAATAGGCAATAGAAAAAAAGTGATGAACGAGTAACATAGCAAAACATAAAAATGTATAATATGCCACCTCCATCTAACCTAAAGTGTATGAACATACAAAAGGGGTGATGAAATATACCATAGTAAAAACAGAAACATAGATAGTTTGATATACAACATATAGACATGCCTAGTAACATTCACATGCCAAGTCCACCTAAAGTGTAGAAATATCTAAGTGTTAAGGCAAAACTATATCTTCTCATAAAAGTATTTAATTTTAATCCCACGATTTCAGGATCTCCTATTCAGGACCATGTTCTAAGAGAGATGCAACTCTAGTAAATCATGTCTAACTCGTTCTTCCTAAATGAAGTTCAGTCGTCCTCTACTCCTCCTCCCCACCACGGTGATGGTTATAATCATTTGACATGTTGTTCAACTCTTTTGACTAACATCTAAACTCAAGACATGGTAATACTAGTACATAAAATCTTTAATAGTCTCCATGAGAGTTGGAAACCAATCCTAACATGATAGTTTTGGATGATACATTCATTATTCATACTTGATATTCATTTAACATATTATCCGATTTAAGATGTAGTTGTTAGAAAAACTTGAGGCATCGCTATACTAGTACGTAAAATCTTTAATAGTCTCCATGAAAGCTTGAAACTCACGAAAATTAAACCTTACTTGTACAACCGGTTGAGGATGAAGTAAAATAACGGCATAGCCCGCTTACAATAACTTAACCATCAAACCATAAAAGATCGACATCAATAGTGACTGTGGATTGGGGTCGTCTAATCAATCACAACACACCACGTGTCTTGTGGACACCTGTGCGGTTAAGAATGAACTCAAGTTCTTCTTAGATACCGAGTCTTTGGGCCTTTAAGGGTTATGGGTCCACTTACTATTCTAAAAGTTGTTTTTTATTTTATTAGGCTGGAATTGCTGGGCGTGGTCCCCTTAGTTTAATTGTGCTTTCATTACAAGATTCTGACTGGATGACACTTGTCATTTGTCAAAAGGATAGCCCACATGTGTTGGGCCCAATTGTGGTCCACAAAAAACTGTGTGATTTAAATCTACTGTTGACTTTTAAGTTTAAGGATAGTTATTTATTAGGGCCAGCAAGATTATAAAGTCAAACCATTGATGATTGCCCTAACAATCTCACATGTATTTGGTAATTTGTAGCTTTTCATGCTCATAACCATCAATTGGATCTATCCTTACATTTATTAGAAAATGTGATATTTTTAACAATTATGGTATTTTAATATCACTGATTCGAATATATAAATATAAATTCACAATAACACGCTCTCGTTTTTTAAATTCTGACATTATAGCCTACTAGATCTTGGATTTTTGTTAAAAAAAAATAAATTATTTTTAACTGTTTTTTATATTTTTAGTTTTTATTTTTTATTAAAAATGCTTTTACAAGTATTTATAAGGAAAAGCGTCGAAAAAAATTAAAAAATTTTGATTTTTATCATGTTAAGTTAAATTTTTAAGAGTGTTCCACAATGAACCTCACACTATATATATATATATATATATATATATATATATAGGAGAATGTTCAGTTGAGAAGAAAAATAAGAAAGGGCATAATGGTAAAACATTAAATAGTTATAACTTCTCTCATTAATTATGTTATCTCTCATTAATAAAGTAAAAATATTTTATCCTACACATTTCAAAAATTTATCCTACATATGTTTTACACTTACCGGAATTTACCCTACACACATGTAAATTTATCATACACATTTCAAAATTTATCCTACACATACTAAAATTCATCCTACACATGTCGAAAATTGTCCTTAACCATAAATTATTTTATCTTGAAAGAGTATATTAAAATAATGAGTTACAAGTTTAACTAATGAGCTAATTAATGACAATTATAGATTTACCTATATGCTTTTTTTCATAACATTAAATACACACATTAAATGAAGTAAATGGAGAATTTCTATTGGTTTAAAAGTTATTCTTTTTATTCTTAAAAAAATTTCTTCTCATTTGAACTATCCACTAATATATATATATATATATATATATATATATATATACTAGTATTAAGCCCCTCGTTGCAGCGGTTGTCATAAAACTATGTCAAGTAGTACCAATGTTATCTCACTGTCAGCGACCACCAACACCGGAGAAGCTCATAAAAACAAAATAAAAAAATGGAAAAAATAACATCGAGCGAAAAGCAGACATAAAATATTTGAATCACGCATGTTCGTTGCAGAGAAATTAAACCGAAACATAAAACATATAAAAAATAACTAATTCAATCCAGGACCTGCGCATTATGACGAATTTGTCAAACAGAGAAAAATAGATATGCTACGACGGGCCAGTAAAACGGAAAAATATACGAAAAATATTGAACCCCACACGCACGTTGCATGTGTTAACTCACAAAATTTAGAATAAAACGGAAAACTTATGAAAGATGAAAAGTATGGTGACCAAAACTGAAAACAAAAAGAGTTGGGGTTAAATTGTAAAAAAAAAAAAAAGTTTTAAGTTAAAAATTAAAAGACAAAGGGTCTAAATTGCAAAAGAAGAAAAATTTTAGGTTAGAAATATAAAAAAAACCCTATACTTGAGTTAGAACACCATAAATTGCACAAAAAGTTAAAGAATTTTATTTTGGTTATATTATATTAATAAAATAAACTATACTTAATGATTAAATATTTATTTATTATCTGCATAATACATGATATGGTTTCAATTTATTATTATTCTATGATTAGTTTAATATTTGTGAATTAATTTTTTTATATTAGTTCAAGAGATATTAATATTAATAATTTATTAGATATTAGATTTTGATATTAATAATGAATATAAAAAATATTATCACCAAATATGGATGAATATTAAAGATATAATTTATTATTTAACTAGTATTAAGCCGTTACGTTGCAGAGGTTGTCGTAAAACTGTTTGAAGCAGTACCAATGCTATACAATTGTCAGCAACTATCAATACCAGAAAATCTTGTAAAAACAAAACAAAAAAAACGGAAAAAAATAACGCCGAGCAAAAAACAGACATAAAATCTTTGAATCACGCACGCTCGTTGCAGAGAAATTAAACCGAAACGTTAACATAGAAAAAAATAACTAAGTCAATCCAGTACCCGCGCGTTGAACGAACTTGTCAAACGATGAAAATAGATGTGTTGTGACGGGCCAATCAAACTTGAAAAAGTATACGAAAAAATGTTGAACTTCACACGCACATTGGAGTTCGTTAACTCACAAAATTTAGAACGAAACAAAAAACTTGATAAAGATGAAAAGTATAGTGGACCAAAATTAAAATTAAAAAAGAGTTAGGATTAAATTGTAAAAGATTACAAACTTTGGGTTAAAAGTAAAAAAACAAAGGGTCTAAATTGCAAAATTGAAGTTATTTATTAATTTTAGATAAAAATAAGGATAAAGACAAGGATAAAAATAAATGATACGTATATATTAGTTATTGATATTAGTATTAAAAGAAATTTATTAAACAAATATAAATAAAATTTATGAGGTTAAAGGATAGAATGTCATGTCTTGTTAAACGGAGAAAATAGATGTGTTGCGACATGCCAATTAAACGGGGAAAATATACGAAAAAATGTTGAACCTTACACGCACATTGCAGTGTGTTAACTCACAAAATTTAGAACGAAACGAAAAACATGAGAAAGATGAAAAATATAATGGACCAAAATTGATAATAAAAAAGAGTTGGAATTAAATTGTAAAAGATGAAAAACTTTGTACTAAAAATAAAAAACAAAGCGTATAAATTGCAAATTGAAGTTATATAAGTGATACCTATATATTAGGTATTAATATTAATATCAATATTAAAATAATTTTATTAAACAAATATAAATAAAATTTATGAGGTTGAAGTTGAGAATGTCATATGGCATTATTTGAAATCTTTTATTCTAAATTAGACGTGGTGTTCCCTAATAAGTTTATAAGGATTATTTTTCATATTATTAGAGACATGAAATATACGTAGGTTTTTTTTTACAAATATATTAATTTTTATCTATATTTATATGTTATTATAATCTGTTAATCTAAGATAAAGATAAGAATAAAGATAAGTGATATTTATGTATTTGTTATTAATATTAAAAGAAATATATCAAATAAATATAAATAAAAGTTATAAAGATGAAGAAGAGAATGACATGTTTTATTATTTGAAGTTTTTATTATAAGTTTATATATATATATATATAATATAGTTATTTTAGATAAAGCTCCGAAACATACGTACCGTCCCTGCCTGTGTTTAAAAAATATTATAATATTAGTAAACGCATCGAATAATTGCAGAAAAAACGAAATCATGATTTATATTGTGTTTTTTAAGTTATCTTGTGGAACATCAATCATTGCAAACAATTTATGATTTGGGGCTACCTCAATTAAAACACACACACAAAATGGACACCACAACGCATTAGAAAGGAACAAATGTATATATCAAGGCATATTTGATGAATGCGTAACCTTAATTTAAAGTTTTATTAAATATAATATTTCTGTCCTATACGTAATCATCTCGAGTAGTCGGTATCATCTATAACATAATGAAAACATAGTTATGGCAAGAGATGGGCATAATAACCGGTTCCAAACTTGATTTGGTATAATCGAGTTAAGACCGGTTCTAGTTCCTATCCGTCTTATTGAAAAATCGGGTCCGGGTTCAAAAAACCAGTAGGTTCTTACCTAGTTCCACATTTTATAAATAAAATCATTCCGTACCCGGTTCCTATTCGGAACCGGTTCCTCCGTAACCAATTCAGACCCGGTGCATTAAATTCTTGATTATGTTATCGTTTGAACCAGATCCTAACCGTTGGAATCGATAGACCGTTGCAAACCATGCATTTAATGCTTTTGTTACCGTTAGAATCGATTCCTTGCCGGTTGGAATCGATTCCTAACTGTTGGAACTGATTCTTAACATTATAAATAGTTAACCATATTCATTTGATCATCACACAATCTTCATCTTCTTCTTGATTCTTTTTCTACTCAATAAGTTCTACTATGGCATCCAAGAATTCCAAAACAATAAATTCTCCATCCGTCAATAACGGTTCTCAATCCGCTCCATATATTGTTGGGACACTATCACATAATCGCAATATGGAGGTATAGAGCAATTGAGATTTGGTGGAAATGAGTGACAATTCTTAAAAGGCTCAATGCAAACATTATGGATCTTGGTTAAGCAAGGACTCAGAGTTCAACATTGACAAAGCATATTAAGATGTATTGTAAAGCTTTGAAAGAAGTAACACCCGGTCAAGTTCAACTATCTAAAGATGGTTCGATGTTCCGTTACGATCATATGTTAGCTCGAGATAGAATGGCTAAGTTGGTGATTCAACAAGCATTGCCGTTTGAACACTTCGACAACCCTCTTTTAACTAAGGTTATTAGGGAGGCGCTTCAACTACGCTATAAACCTGTAAGTCGTCGTACTTTAAAACGCCATTGTTTAAATTTATGGGAAAATGCAAGAAAAGACTTAAGTGTTTTTTTTTAAATTTAAAAACTAGTGTTAACTTAACTAGTGATGTGTGGTCAGCTCCACATGGTTTACCGGAATAGTACATTTGTGTCACCGCTCATTGGGTTGATCCCGATACGTGTTGGCAAAAGATGAAGTGTATGATTACGTTTGACGAGTTTCCTTCTGCTCATACCGGAGAAAATATTAATAAATTTATAAATGCCATAATCATTAAATATTGTTTAGAGGATAAAATATTTTCAATATCATTTGATAATGATTCAAACAACACATTGACGATCGATAAATTAAAATTAAAATATAAACCTATTGTTGATAGGGCATTTTATCACACACCTTGTTTTGCACACATTATTAATTTAGTTGTGCAAACCGGGCTCCATAATAAATATGTTTCGGATTTTATTAAAGCTTTTAGAGTTATGCTACATGATGTTTTCAAAAGTGAAAAAGAAAGATATAAAGATTATAAAAAACTTCGTAAAGATGTAAATCAAAAAATCATTGGACCTAATTGGGACATACCAACTCGATGGAATTCAACATGTCGTATGTTTGAAATGGCTTTAAAACAAATGGGCACTTTAAAAGTTTTTCATACAACACTAAGTGATGAACTCTAATTGACCATTTTCCAGACACGACTTGGGAAAATATTGAAACACTATGTGGTTTTTTAAAGTTTTTAAACCTCAACAACTAACATTTCCGGTGTTTATTATCCTACTAATTCTATAGCTTTTTCGGAATTGTATTTGATAACAACCAATTTTAAAAGTTTGAAAATTCAAGTGACATGTTAAGGAACACGATGAAACCAATGATGAAAATTTTTAAAAATATCTTTTGGATTTACCACCGGTTTTTCTATGCGCCGTCGCTTTAAATCCAATTTTAAATGTCTCGGGTGTTGAAGCTATAATTGAGGAAATATATGACAAGTTGGATTTACCACCGGTTTTTCTATGTGCCGCCGCTTTTGGATTTACCACCGGTTTTTCTATGTGCCCACTCACAATCACACCCTTAATAATAGCATCGACAAAAACGACATCGATCTATGTCTCCAACATCCACAAAACCACTTCAACAGTCAACAACAAAAGATCACACCAAAAATCAAAACGCCGTATTTTGTTGGGTGATCAGCTTTGTCTAGAGCAGGACGTTTCAGCAGTGTAGGGAAATCGGCACCTATCTTAGGAATTCAAAGGTTCAGGGGACAAAAAACTTCAAGAAGAAGAGACTGATGGCAGTCAAGATTTGGATGGGAAATTGGATTAGCATTTCTAATTTTTTTTCTTTCTGTTTTTTGGGTGTCATTTTCTGTGATTTGTTATCTAATTTTCAGCTAATAAAATACATTATTTCTCTAGTTACTTATAAAATGCCAAAATGCAACAAACGCCAAACACCAAAACTATAATAAAATTCCTTTAATCACGTACTATTGAAAACTCCAAATAATTATTGAAATGTATAAAACGTGGTGCAAGAGAATAGAACAAAGGGTGCCTTAGAAAGATTTAATTTTGTAATCTTTATCTATAAAACGCCATTAAAATACAAAACGCCAAACTTAAAAGATGGGACGTGTTACAGCCTTAATAGATGAAGCTGAACAAACAGTAACTGAAACGACAGAAACTTTATTACTAACATATTTTATATTAAAAACCACACCAGTGCAATTGAATTTTTGTATATTTTCAAAACCCATAATTACTTGTCTCAATATAGGTCTGCATCATACATCACACGATAAGAGATACAAAAAATACACATAAAAAATAAAATAACTATTGTTTTTAGCGCCAAAAACATATATCTACCTAGCGCCAAAAAGGTCATTATATAGGAAGAATATGTAAACAAACTTAACACTCCACAAATTGTCTAAACACGCCACAAATTGTTTAAAACGCCATACAACTTAAAACAAAAATGGCTCAGGTTATTTTAAGGAGATTTGAGAGGTCAAAGAGACGTTTCGTCCTAAAGTTCTCTGACAGGAGAATGGTGAAGGTCAAAACCATCAAGGCAATACTTAGTATGGATGAAACCGTTAAGAGGGATATTCTGGCCCTTGGGGTTCCAAGGGCCAACGATTGTGGAAGGACTCAAACAGTAATAAGAAGATTGAAAAGAGAATTTCCAACAGATGATGATGACGTTACTGATGTACCAACAGTTACCAGTTGGAGTTTGGATGAACCATCAAGAACGGTGAAAGTGACTTTTCAAGACGGGGTGGATTATTCATTGATGATGGATGAAGTGCTAAACACAGATAAGCTACACCTTCTTGAATAACTCTGTGATTTAGCACGTTCGAACGATGCAACATCCAGGGTTGTGATGATATTTAAATATAGGA